>OU911040.1:3000000-3250000 GCA_918358695.1 Melinaea menophilus ssp. n. AW-2005 | reverse complement strand
AAGAAAAAAAAATTGCGTCCTGTGATAATTATATATATGGTTTTATATATATATGTATATTTTGGATTAACATGTAACATGATTTAACAAGATTTTAACAATTGTATGTGCCAAAATACAACATCTAAAAATGAAGATTCTCTGGTCAGTTCATTCCTAAAGTTGTTAACCAAGACCAAGGATTCTTTATAAAAAAAAAAAAATTAAGAAAGTAAGATACACCGAGAGTGCAAATAAATAATCCATAAATATATTTTGTATAAATTTCTAATTTGCTTTACCTCTTTAATTATATTTCTTAATTTATTATAATGACATTCCACATTTTGGAATGTTTGCCTTTTTACGGTGTGTTCTAGTTTTAACTTAAGCCACATAACGTCATGAATTCAGTCTTTTGTCTTGTTTTCGATTAAATGTTCTGAATTAAATATTTCGGCCGGAACGAAAATGCAATTTCTGGTGATTTTACTTTACTCGCAAGTTAAGGTAACATGTTACTATCTGTGTTTATTATTATTTATTTCTAAAGTGAGACAAACAAACATGTATTGTGTATTCAGTTTTGATTATTTTTTTCGATTTATATATATAGATATATATTACTTTAAAATAAAATAATATTAACACAATTTTATTATTTTTATTTAATCGAACTATTAAATGTACGATTTAAAACTATTCTTATATAATAATTATAAGCTTCACAATAACACAACAACGTCTTTATCCAGTCATAATATTTAAAAAAGAAAATATCACAGTGACAGCAGTTTTAACTATGGTATTTATAAAACAAAGTATACCAGATATTTATATTATTAATAAGTATGACCTGATGAGGTCCATAAGAACTGCAGTACATTATAAAGGTGCCAAATGTATTGACTACTTTAAACTTACCACGGAACAAGTACTCAGGTCTAGTGTATGTAATAAACTACCTCTGTCTTTCTCTCTCACTGTCTCTTTTTTATGATTAAAATTATTATATAAAAAAAAAATTGTTTGTTTGTTTCAAACTCAATTAATAATAATCACGTTGTGTACTGGAAGTTTAAAATTAGTATGTTCTGTAAGAAGCCCCGAATACCGGATGTGAGGAACGGTCAAATGAACTTATTGGGTATAATTTTCCTCACCTGAAAAGACTTTGGGGAAATTTCAGATATACATTTAAATATTATAGATTAAAAATAAAACTCAAAATTGTATATTAAGTAAACAATGAATGTAACTAATGTTCATTAATATTATGAAATGAAAGCAAACATTGTTTTCTTTAAAAACACATGAAAGTAATGAACTATATATTAAGGCTTTGTAAGGATTCATAACTTTTTTTTTATACTAACCTTTTTTCTATTATCAGAAAAGCTCTCAACCAACTGCGACTTCTCTTCTTTAATACTAATACCTTGTAACTTAATTAAGTATAATCATGAATCAATCACTTTCCCACTTTCCTTACGTTACTAGGAAGATGTTTTATGTGCCAAATCTATAACTCGAATTTTAAAAATGTTAATTTTTAATGAAATTCTATGTTATAGCTGTTTTTGTTAAACTTTTCTTGATGTTTAATAATATTCACTTCTTTGCACATATTATTGTGACTTTAATAATCTTTCATTAATCTAAGGATTACTATCCTTGTTTACCTTAAAGATTGTCCTAAACAATAGAACAGAGAGCTTAGATTGAAATCGACATACCATTTGAAAAAAATAAACAGTCTATAAGTCAAATTAGGAGTTCCTGTCAACGCCAGCCTCTTCAAATATGTTGCAACTAATACGATTACTAGGTTAAGCAGTGTGCACTAAATTGGATTAATATCAGCTTTAAGGACATGTACTGTAAACTATAATCAGATTGAACGAAACGATATCAAACTGTAACTTTCCACTTTGATCAAGAAATAATCAATTTATTTACAAGTTGCTTGAAGTCCAATTTGTGAGATAAAGTCTAATGGTAAGGAAAATAAAACTCTAGCTTTGTAGAAACCGTTTTTAAAATAAACGCTATAGTAAAGAAAATTGTGCAAAAGATAAAAAGTGTATACATTTTTATAATTATTTGCATCAAATATTTAAATATAATCAAACATCAACATTATATTAAGAAAAAGTTATTAAATCCTTTCTTGTATTTCAGCTCTATTTATAACCTCAATGGAATATTCCTCGTTGAAATATAGTATTTTTGACATCAGCACTCGAACCTGCCACGTCTAACTAGGAATTATGATGAAATTAATTGTTTCTAAGTATTATATCTAGTATTATCACCTTTACAAAAAATAACCACCTTTAACTTAATAAGCTGGATGACCAAATTCTTCTTACTTATTTTCTTCGTCTCCTTTCTTCAACGGTGGCAAAACATTTGCAATCATTTATATTTGAAGATGTTCTTAAGTACCACCAGTGATGTACCACCAGTTATCAGGTCGATAGTGAGAGAGGAAATAAAGAATATAGGAAACACAATTAACAATGAATTAATTAATATTAGAGATTTCCGTTACCAAAAAGGAATTTAGTTTATTAAATTTTAGGGGGAACCAAATTTATGTGTAATAAATAATGAACAATTTGGAAAAATCATATTTATTATAGAATATGATAATCTATAAAAATATGTAGAAAAGAATAAAATATCTAACAATCACAATTATAAATGTTTATTTTCCTTAACAATACGTTCTAATTAACAAAGGCGATCACTCGGCTCCGTGAACGGTGAGTTTTTCACCTAATTACTCCTCCCAGAGGACTGAATCACTTCAAAGTATAAATAAAACATAATATGAACGACTGAACGCCCCGTGTAGTTAGTGAGCTGTAAGATATCGTGTAAGCCTCGCTTAACAACTGGTGTCAATGGTTTGAATTATTTTGCATGTTGAACGGAAATAGTATTGTTGCCAGTATTTAAGTTTCTACTTTGAATATTATTTTTTAGAAAACTTGTTCTTATAAACAATTTAAATAACTTTAACAACTTCTGTCCGTTACATGTTTACATGTTACAGACAATGGCCAGAGTGGTGTTACGAAATAATTAGTGACAAACAGTCTCTTTGGCATCGAGGCCTATCATTTGTTGAGTGGAAAATAGCCCGAGCTTACTAACCGAACTAAGTCAAAGGTTTCTTATCTGGACTATATATTTAGAGATCATCTTAACTTCTATAACTTATAGTTCATCCTTATTTGGTATGAGAGCTATTGTTATAGCTGAAAAATTTTAAAACACGTGTACGACAAGCCCCCAAAAGTAAACGGTACATCTGACCAACTTTATTAAATTAATTTCATAATTAGCAGGCGGTGACTGCACAAATCTATGGAACTCTAATAAGAACTACTAAGTAAATTAGAAGTAATTAGAAATAATTTGATGAAAAAGACAATGAGTATGCTGAGTTAATTTGTATAATGTAATATAATTCGATAGAAGAATTATCTCTTTTTATGTTAATTTAAACAACTGATTCTAAAGTTTTTAGATTAAGAATAATAACACAAAATATATTAAATAAAAAATAAAACACGCTATAGACGTTAATACTTTTGTTTTAATATTTTAACACTAAACCTACCAAGTACCGGTCAAATTGACCGTTCCTAAACTTTTGTAAAACTTACACGTTTTTAAACGTTATAATATCGTTATCAAACTACTTGACAATTCTTAGAATTTGCATATAATATTTACTTTTAGTTATTTCCTTTATTACCTGCATTATATAATAAAATAACTTTTAATTACCGGTCAATTTGGTGGCGTGCGGTAGGAACAGGTACACAAGAATTGTTAGTGTTAATATATTAGTACAGTGTAAAAAAGTGTTTAACGATTTAGTCTTATGCATACGTGTCTTAATTTTACTACTAAAATTATCTTTGAACGCAAAGGCGAAGCGAAGCTGTAGAAAAACGTAAATGTAGTTCGAATAAATAGTGTGCTGATTTAGTGCACCTCGTTTTACAACTTCATAAATTGCATACGACCTGTGAGACTGGTCATGCTGAAATGAATAGAAAGATATATATATATATATATATATATATATATATATATATATTTGAAAATCATTAAAATTAGAATATGTAAAAAGATCTAGCAGTAGATATGTGCATTCATTAATTATTTGTTTGTCTTGACTCACCCGAGTGAGTTATTTATACTTACATATACAGGACATAACAAGGTCTTACTTTTACGCAATCTGAATTATAGTAATAAGTTTGTTAAACAGAGTAATTATATGGCATCTAACAAAGTAATTGTATGGACACCTAACATAAATTAAATTGTCAACCGAACGCCTAAAAGCATTTATAATTTACGTCATTTTAATGTCATCCTTTATTGTTGTTAGCCCGTCATGACGTGACTATGACATTGCAGGAAATGTCAGTCATGTCATCACGCGCTAATGAATATGCCAAAATATATTTAGGTCAGTTAACCCTTTGTTAAATATATATCACAGTACTTTAGATGCACTACTATAAGGTGTCTACAAGCTATTAAACTTTACTTTATATAAATGTATTAATAATAACTATTGTATGTACCGAAGTGGATTTCTATTTCAAACAAACAATTATTTAAGTTAAGATATCTCAAAATCTGTATTATTTTGCTCATCTTTGCTAGTACAAAAGGTTAGCAACACTTTCATCAATAACACTAATTACCTTACTTTTCAAATCATAGTTTCTGTTAAGCGAAATTACTGACTTTAGTATAAACAGATTTCAGGAGGTTGAACTACAAAAATAGAATAGAACCTGGAGAACCACATTTGATTCGCTGGGACCATGCCATTATTACTTATACATATAAAATCAGGAGAATGTTAAGGTTTTGCTCTGCAATGACATATAGAAGATGTAGTTTATATATTCTGACATTAGTGTGAACTATATATTCTTTTTCATTCATCAAGAGTCTTTACATTTTTATGATCATAATCCATGATTTTTTTACAACAATCGATTCCCAAAACTTTATCTTTAATACTACTTTAGTTATTTTACTTTTAAATAATATATGTTTATGAAAGATCAAACTCATTCCATTTTATTTTATTTTGTTATCTTTATATATTTGAAACAAAATTTTATATTTAACTGGAACACATATTTATTTAAATTTAATACAATAAATATAATGATAACGGTGTTCAAATACTAGATAGGAAATTGCAAGAGTAGGAACTTTAGGTAGTCGCGGTTAGGAATCCTCTCTGCGGCGCTGTCTCGATTTGTCGGCGGGTTTTATTTCCGTCTGTCGCGTAGAAACGTGATAGTAGTTATGTATACAATATTTCAGTTATGGAAATAGAGATAGCTTCCTTTTGTTTTCTAAAGGAGACGTGTTGTATCAATACACTTTTAAGAACGGTGTTTATGTTCTTTATTGTCATGTAAATGAAAGAGCATCGTAGATCTTGTAATTGTATAGTTAGTTATTGTAATCCAGTTTGGATAGCAGGCTTTACTTAGATTGTAATTTGGTTCTACATTTCAATTACGACTATGATCCAATAGTGCATACTATACAAATGAAACAAATAAGCTATAAGAGTGTCGATGAAGATTTTTGGACTGTCCATGGTATTTCTTTCCTGAAACCGTACATCTTTACGAAGTCTACTTGATATGAAAAGTTAGATTTTTAATCACAGGTAATTTAATCACATAGTGATATTATATATATATATATATATATATATATATATATATATATATTTTTTATCGGAGTTACTTTTAAAAAAACAGCTGATAAAAGCTATATTTTTAATATAGCCCAATGTTAAATAATTAATTAACGATAAATAAGCTCCTTTCTATTGTAATGCAGTCGTCAAACGATTTTCTCTATTCCAATCAAACTTGGCGACAGTGAATATTTCATGAGCAGCGCCCTGAACTGCGTCAGTTAAGCTTTCAGAAAACAATTTCATTTCACTCCGGTCGAGTTACATACTAATTAAAGCACCTTATAAATGTAAAATATTTTGGAAATTTGGTATTTATCTGATATACGTCTTAGAAAGAGTAATGTCAATGAATGCAACCTTTAAAAATTCTTTCCCCATTCTGCTTGTCGTGTGTTGTCTTAAATTGTTATCTGTGTTCAGTGAACATTTCATGAAAACAAAATATATTCTTATATATTTTTTAGTAATAACTTTTCTTCCTATCTTTAAATAAGTATAATATCTATTCATTTACTCTCCGAATCAAAATATTTATTATGGATGTCTTGTATAGTTTCAGTTATTTATGTCTAAGATAAGTGCTTTTTCTAGTTTTATTAGGTTGTAATGGCAGGAGACACAGCTGTCTGTCAACAACATGATAAACTTAATAAAATTTTTCATTAAATTTTATTTAAAAAATATATTCATCTTTTGCATTTTAATATTTAAAAGAATGTACCTCTCGTTTAAATAATGTAGTGTGTTAGCGCAGTGCACTTTACTTTGCAACTTGATAAATTACACCCGACTTGAAAAACTGTTCACGCTTAGATTAAATCATTGCAGGTATATATATAGGTATATGTATGTATGGTGTAATGTTTAAATATTATATAATTTTTCTTATATTTAATTATTTATTAACTTCACTCACTGCAAATGAATTTGTACAGAATTGAATTAATAATTACATAGTTAGGTATATTTTGTAATTTATTGTGCTGTGTGGTGCTATTCATTTCATTATCTTACTTCATTTGTTTTGTGTCTGAGATGTCGGTATCATTACCATCACTTACTGGATAATATTAAAAGTATTAGGTGCTATTATAGCGTGATTGTATTGAGCGATATAATAATGAAATTCAGTCCAAATATAATAAAAGTGTTCATCAAAAATCAGCACATATTTTTATAGGAGATAGGAGTCATAGACAACAATAGTAATAATAATTTTTGACAATTCAATTTCTTTGTTTTTAGCCTATCATTGTTTAAATTTAGTATGATATTCGTTTAAAATCTGAGCTAATATCTGTATTGTTGACTCATTAAGTTCTTTTTAAAGGCAAATATAACAACTAGGAAAGGCAATATAGTAAGAAATGTACAGATTTTTGCACTAATTTCATGTGCTGATAGGGGAGAATAAATAGTAGCTGACGACGGCTATTACATAAATAAGCATACTAATTGGAAGGTTCGCTCTACTACTACTATTATTATAGTTATTTAATAGGAATGATATAAATATTAAGTACTTTTTTTTTTTTTTTTTTTTTTTTTTATGTTATAGGAGGGCAAACGAGCGTGCGGGTCACCGTTAATATGTGATCACCGCCGCCCATGAACTCTTGCAACATCCGAGGATACACAAGAGCGTTGCCGGCCTTGGAGAAAGGAATATATGCCTTTTTTGAAGGTACCCATGTCGTATCGATCTGGAAATACCGCCGAAGGAAGTTCGTTCCACATTTGAGTGGTACGTGGGAAGAAAGTCCTTGAAAACCGCACAGTTGAAGATCGCCACGCATCCAGGTGGTATGGATGGTAAAGGAGGCGATGGCGAGCTGTGCGGTTGTGAAATTCGGCGGTAGGCATCAGATCGAATAGTTCTTCGGAACACTCCCCGTTGTAAATGCGGTAGAAGACGCACAAAGAAGCCACGTCTCTACGCAATGCCAAAGAGTCCAGCCGTTCGCAGAGCACCGGGTCCCCGACAATCCGAACGGCTCTCCGTTGTACGCGGTCAAATGGTAGAAGCTGATATTGGGGTGATCCGGACCAGAGATGAGAACAGTACTCCATGTGTGGCCGGACCTGCGCCTTGTAGAGCGCAAGTCTTTGGCCAGGTTTGAAATACTGCCTCGCTCTATTGATCACTCCCAATTTCGTCGAGGCCAACTTGGCCTTGCTCTCCAGATGACCACGAAACTGACAGTCGATCAGCAGCAATAAGAAGCAATAAGAGGAGTGCTCTCGAAGAGCGGTGATACGACAAATGGGGTTTTCTTAGTGGTAAACGCGCAAACCTGTGTCTTTAGGGGATTGAACTGAACGTGGTTCAGTTCACCCCACTCAGAGATCATCCCCAAGGAAGTCTCTATTGAAGACACAAGTTTCTTTCGGCACTCATCGACGTTTTCCCAAGAGAGACCTGCACGACCGGAATATACCGCATCCCCAGTGCTGTCACCCGCATAACAATGTATGTTGGAAATATCCAACATATCATTGATGTGCAGGAGGAACAGAGTTGGGGATAGCACGCAGCCTTGGGGTACACCAGCGAGCACGCAGCCTTGGGGTACACCAGCGAAAATTACGGAACATAGTAATATTTTGTATAACTAACTTTACTCCAGCGAATTATTATTGACAAGCTATTGCTAGGGATTTCATCTACTAAAAGGTTCTCCTTTATAATATTAATTTAGTCTTTTTTATAAGAATTGGAGAATCGTGATACGTAAGTATTGCATTATATGCAATTATGTGTTTCTGATAAAGAATAATTAAGATTATAATAAAGTTAAGGACTAATTAAGTTGTGAATTAAACAACTATATAAAGAAAAATATAAAATTAATTACCAAATACATAACAAATGAAGAGATATTAAATTTAAATGAAAATATATATATTAGTAAATCGGTTACGAAACAAATTTTCCCAGTTTGAAACGGTGCCAAAAGATCAAACTGTTAGTGAATGAATGATGGTCTGTCCTCACAGTCGTTGTTTACATTCATCAATCTGCTCTAATACTGAGGGTGCACATATATTTTGTAATTCACTGAAATGTTTTGTAATTCCAACATCCCAAACGAGGTGTTATGTAATTATCACTTCAGTAATAAAAGTTTTGAATTAGATTCAATCAACAAAGTAAAGAAAAACATATCGATCCATTGTTTTTTTGTGACTTGTAATAATGCTATTCACCTACTATTAGTAAATCAATTTTATAAATAATACTGTAGATAAGTAATTATCAAAGATGGCCTGCAAGTGGTGTTCACGACATACAATTAATTCACTAATCTATTATTAAGTGTCCGTACACTACAGAGAAATACAATGTAGGAGAGCGGAGATGATGCAAAATAATTAAGCCCTGGATAAGATTTATGCAGGTAAATTAAAATATTAAATTTGCCTAACTGCATAAAATGCAAACTCCTCTCTATCTTATCGCCATTACATCTTCTGTCCAAAGTTCCAGCTCCTAACATAACTTGAGGATCACTTGACACAATGACCGGCAATATGACTTTCGTTATGGTCGATCAGTGATCTTCTGTTATACTTGATCTTTTGCACCGTTAGACAGCTGTTATTGAAAGCACGAGATAGGGTCTGGTAGTTAGTCTGGATGTGTCTGATGATCTGGGGATCTGTAAATGACTGGGCTCTCCGGCATTACGTAGAGACGTGGCCTCTTTGTGCGGCATCTATCGCATTTACAAGTGGAACTTTTCCCATAAGCTATTTGATGCCTGCCGCCGAGTTTTATCACCGCACGTCATCATCACCTGCCCTCTGCACCACCTGGATGCCTGGCGATCTTTTACTGTGTGGTTTTTAATGGACTTTCTTCCATATACCACTAAGATATGGAACGAACTTCCTTCGGCGGTATTTTCAGTACGATATGACGTGGATACCTTCAAAAAAGGCGTATATTTTTTAGAATTTTAGTTAAATATACAAAGAAAACTTAATAAATATCGGGACGTAAGTATTTCATCTCTAATATCGTCACCTTTGCAAGGAGTAAGAAACCTTTACTACTTTGACATTTTTGTTATTTTCCACAGCACAAGAATGGCAAAATGTTATCTGTAATAACACATTTTCGATATTTACCATGTCTCAAATTAGTTACAACATATGTCAAACATTTCTTTCTCCTTTCATTGCAACGAAACTGATTAGAAAAAATATTTAATAATCACAGTATAAATAGTTTTTTTATCAGAGAACTGAACTATTTCAAAATATAATAAAGTAGAACCCAGTGTGTATAGTGATCTTGTATAAGCCTAGCTTAACAGCGAGCGTTAACGATTTGAATTAGTAATCACGCTGCAAATAGTTACGTTAAAACTATTATTGTTGTCTGCTTTTAATTTTAAAGTTCTAGTATTTATTTATTTTTAATAAAATTCTGTTTGTCTGAAAAAAAAAATCTTAAGAATACATTTCCTAATTTTTGGAATCGCTGTACATATATATAATATTAATATAATATTAATATACACTATACACTATTAATGTTTGTTTCTGTTCAGTTTACTCATTATATTGTGAGATCGATAAAGAAATCACACTTATAACACGAAGTGAATAATAAATACTAGGAGAATCGGTTGAGTTATGGGACAAGTAGATCATCTGGACTTAAGACATCCAAACTAACGTTCGAAAGCTTTTTACCCTAGCTGAAACAGAGACGCTTGACTCGCGTTTAATTCTCCTCCAGTCAACAATATTGCATTTTATCCTTTATCAAAATCAAATCAAATCAAAAATCTTTATTGAAAATAAGTTTCATACAAAACATTTTTTCATTGTCAAAGCTACCACCAGCTCGGAAAATTATTTCCACAGACCTGAGAAGAGCTGGCGACAGAAACTCAGCGGGATTGTCATGATTTGTTTATTTATTTTTTTTTTTTCCTTAAATTCTAAATAACATAAATACATTACTCAATATTAAATAAATAATCTTGAAGCAGCCTGGCAGCGATCGCTTCATACCCACGGTGCATTATCCTCTAAGTATTCAGATACATTGTAATATCCTTTTGCACACAAACGTTCCTTAGCTATTCTCTTAAATTTGTTAAATGGTAATACTTGAACGTTTGCTGGGACTTTGTTGTAAAACTGTATACATTGCCCCATGAAAGATTTACTCACTTTTTTAAGTCGAGTAACAGGTAGCGCGAGCTTGTGTTTGTTCCTGGTATTTATAGTGTGTATATCACTATGCTTAATAAAATTGTCAGTATTTTTATGTACATATTTAAGATTTTCAAAAATATACTGACTGGCGACCGTAAGTACATTAATTTGCTTAAACTTATTTCTTAAAGAATCTCTAGGGCCCAGATTGTAAATTGCACGGACAGCTCTTTTTTGTATAACGAAAATGGTATTTATATCAGTAGCACTACCCCACAGTAGGATACCATAAGACATTATGCTATGAAAATAACTATAATACACTAACTTAGCAGTAGTCTCGTCAGTTAGGGATCTAATTTTTTTAACAGCGTACGCGGCAGAGCTAAGTTTACTAGCCAATCCAGCTATATGAGGGCCCCATTGTAGCTTAGCATCAACAGTGATTCCTAGAAAAACTGTGGATTCCACCACTTCCATCGCTTCCTCATTTAAAAGTACATTAGTTTGCACCTGTTTAATATGAGAAGTTGAAAATCTAAGAAGTTTAGTCTTCTTATTATTAAGCAACAGGTTGTTAACACTAAACCAATGCACTATTCGAGAGAGAGCCTTGTTTACATCGTCATACATTATATATATATAAACGCCGTGTCACTTTGTTTGTTTGCTCTAATCTTTGAAACCACTGCACCGACTTCAACATGTCTATTGTTTGGTCCAACTTTGAACTGGTTTTTATATTAATAATAAAATTAGTTAACATTGAATTATAATACTTATAAATCTTATAATAAAAGCATGAGTGGTAACTATTACGGATATCTGTAGATATATTTGTGTGCTTTTCATCTTTTGAATATTCCTAGCATATTGAAAATGAGTCTAACATAATACATTATCGTATATTATTTTAGGAATTATGAAATAACTTATAAATAAAATAAAAGTAATAATTACAACTAAGGTTTAACAAAATCCTCGAGGATTTCATTATCAAAAATATTTGTGAGTGAACTTTAATGAAAGGCCCGAAATTACTTGGTGAAATCCTCTTAAAAGAACATTGAGTATCCTTGTACCATGTAATATATTTATGTTTTCTTCTCTTTTTTTAGTAAATCATACAGTTTTAATGGATATGTTAGAACAATTTTATTACAAAGGGCAGTATTTACTTATATGTTTATTTTTTACTTCGATGGTGGTACCTCTTTACTCTTTACTTAAAGGTACTAATTTACTCTGACTCACATCATCTATGGCATACAATAAAGGGAATTAAAGACTAGCGAGGACTCATACACTGGCATTAGCATTGCTGAGACATACAGATTAAACTACTTTCTCTTCTTTATTATATTGATCAGCAGGTCTGTAAAACTTCTTTAAGGACGACAGGAAAAGAACTGCATGATGAATTGATGTTCAAATTCTAATAGTTTATTAATTTGATTAACCTATTTCAAGATTTTATTTAATTAACCTGGAACATATGACAACTAAACATCGAACTCCCTGAAATTATATTTAGCTGTGATGTCTGTTAAGTGTCACTGATTAAAGACGGCTGGCGCATTATTTCCTTCATATGACGTTCGGTACTTTTAATATTCATCACATATTAGTCATTCATTTCAACGAACGAAATGAATAATTTTATAAAATAAGAAGACTTCATTCATATATATAAACTTCTTTGAAATATATAAAATTTCAATTACTAATACTTTCAGTATTATATTGCATCTTTTAGTACAAAGAATTAACAGAAGCTTACTTTAATAAGCAGCATCTCAATACTCTTATCCCATACACTAGTTTCTGTGAAATAAAATACCCTGAGTTTGATATAAACTGATTTGCTAACATCGAACAATTGAATATAAACTTGAGAACAGTTATAGAGTGCGCTAGGACCTTGTAAATTGTCTTCTGAGCGATGACTTATTACTTACTAGCGTATAAGATCAAGAGAATAGTAAGAAGTTTATTCGTAATGAAATATAGAAGATGTAGTCTTTACATAAATACATAAACATAATATAAACTACATACTTATTCCTCCGTTCTGTATATTTGTACTTATGCAAATATATAGAATGGAGGAGGAGGAGGAATTAGTTGTTTGTTACTATTTTTTTCCGACGTCAACCCATTTCCGTAACTTTATTTTGGATACGGATTTAGTTGTTTTGAGTTCATATATATATTTTTTTAATAATCTATATTTATTCCCTATTTACATCACAACACATAACATAAGATCACATTAGAAGTAGAATAAGCGGTCTTATCGGCTGACGGCGATTTCTTTCAGGCCACCTTAGAATTTGGAACGATATAGTAAAATCATAGATACAGCAGAAATATCACGTATACGAGTAATTACGTCGATAAATATACATTCATATAAAAACGCACCGATACTTAAAATAATACCTGTATTGTAATCAATTAAACGTAATAAATTACTATTACTACTATAACTATATATGGTAATACGGTAACTGCTATATATGGTAATAAATTTATTTGTTTCATTATATATATATATATATATATATATAAGGAAACAAATAAATTTATTTCACACAAATTTTTAGTTATCCGGAGTATTCAGAGAGCGATCCAAAGTCTTGTGGCAAATTTTGTAAAATATTGTTTATAAAATTTAGAATTATAATTTGGTGTTCTGGTTATTAATAATTGTTATTTTCTCAAATTGTCTGGTGGCAATAAAAATACAAATTATTCCTTTAGGAATTGGATGAAATAATGCATAGTACTGCAGAGAAAGTACATGTAAATCCCGATGACGACTAATAGTTAGTTACTTGAACTATTAACCAAATGTTCTCATATTCGGTTAAGCTACACGCTTCGTATTTGTCATGTTTTGAAGTCGCTCAAGCTTATGTAAGTTGTCCTCGGTCACATTACTAAAGGACACAACGCTCTTGCGATTCTCGGATGCTCACAGTGTTGATATGTATTATTGATATTGAACGTTACAGTGGAAGTAAATGTTTATTCTATGATATTGAAAGCAAAATTGTATCCAATCTCGAAAATCCTTAGTAAATGAAATAGGAATCCTCCATTACAAATATCAATAAAATCTTTTGTCCTGTGAAAACGATTCCGAATAAGTGTGACTATGCTATCAAATTTGTTTTTTCATATTCGAAAATATTTGCAGAATATTACAATACGATATTACAATATTCAAATTAAATATAACAAAGGGAGACTGTTATCCTACAAAGGGAGCCAGGGTCTTTATTGTTATATAAAATAAACTCAATCCAAGGAATAATATAAAATAAATTACAAGAATAGAATCTCTTAGAATATATATAAGTATCAATACGATATGGTTATCCTTAATAAAAGGCAACCTTCAAGGCAAGAGCAGAGATAAGAAGAGCAAGGCAAGAGATGCTCTTGTCGTCGATGAGGTACTCCCGTATTATATTATATCTATTATTGTCTATATATTGATCTTTCATGATATAATGTTTTGTAGTGTGGGTAATGCCATAATATCATTGTTTATATAACTATTTAATTCTAGTAAAACTACGTAATATAAATGTGTTAGAGTTTATTATTATTGTATTAATTAAATTTAAGAATTTAATTGAAATATATATTTGATTCTGTTAGTATTTAACTTATTCAAATGTTTAAATCTGTGATTACGACCAAACGCCCATATATGGCGCCATATATTATTGAAAGTCCCTTTATTTTACATGAATGAATTCCTTATATTATATAATATAAGGCATTTTATTGAAATTATTAAATCAATGTATAAATGAGAACATGATTTATTAAACTCAATGATGAGAACAGTAAAATAAGATGCCATCTTGTCAGTCTAGTGTTTGTGGTCACTCGGTTATAACGCCGAGGCGAGCCAATACGACGTAGTCGAATGCACTTATTATCAGTCTTATTTTCACTTACATAATAAAATATACATCCAACTTTAGTACTTTGTGAAATAGTAGAACGCCTTAACGCTTCTTAAGTTGTTAATACTTTATCAAGCCTTAAAACAAAGTGTGCTTTACTTAAACAGTACACTATTTAAAGCTAAAGAAACTAATGTTTTTCATTTGCTTCTTAAGATCTATAAAATGAAAATATTAATAACTTGTTGTTCCTACTACTGTACATTTTTATTTTATAATAACAACTAGCTAATATTATGTATCTATGTGTTTAAATAATATTAATTACTTTTAAAGCTTGTGTGTTTTAAGAATTAAATAATTTAATAAAGCTATTCTATTTTTAGTTCCTCGGTTGTATTTTAAGTTTTTATATCCACAGTTGGAACTCATAAAATTCAGTTTTGATTATAAATATAATTAAACCTCATCATACATAAATATCAGTATTTGTAAACGTACTCGTGTAATCGAAAAGTCTTACGGAGATTCGGTTTAGTTTAAGAAGCTTTAGCTCGGCGCAAATTAATATATATTTATCTGTGCAGGATATTAAAAACACTCACTTCATATTTAATTGTGACTTGAATTTTTATATTTATAATTATTGAAAATTAATAAATATTTTATCTGTGGATTATTTTAAAAACACTAACTTCATATTTTATTGTGACTTTTGAATTTTTAAAGTAAAGTCAGAAAACATTTTAGAAAAGTCATTATTTTCTTCTACATAACGTACTAGCACAATAGTATCTTGACTCTCTTTGTTGTGCCTAAGGCCATGAAGCTAGTTTTGATCTGAATTAAAATTTGTCCTAGAAACGTTAAGGAACAATAAAGGCAGACATTTTAGATAATTGTCTCTCAGTAATTGCAACAACTACATTGCCGGAGCACCGCAAACGTTTTACTTTTTTCCTGTCTTTTTGTGGGTGTTAAGAAGACTAACAATTATAATTCAATTTGCATCCCTAATTTCATTTGTTTGGCATTAAAAGTACAAATTTTCTTATATTTAGTAATCGAAATAGCTATAGAAAACATACAATAAAAATATATTTTTACAAAAAAAAACATTTTCTTAAGTGGTGGATAGAGCCTGTAGTTAATTAATTACATCTCGTGTGGGTTGACTTCACCGGTTGGGTACCACACTGACAAAAGATTGACATAAAGGAGCTGCATGGAGTGATGAGTACTTAATCCAAATACCCACCCACGACATGGAAGGTTTGTCTCCTTATCTTACTCTACTGATCCCTCCCAGTTCTTCAAATTTGGGACTGTTTTATACTTAAAAATCTATTGGAGTGGCGATACACTCCATAAAACATGTGAAGTTTACGTACTTAAACCAGAAAAGAAGTAATAAGTGTTCTAACTCAGAAAATAATAAGAATTCTAAATAAGAAAAATATATATTTTTTAAAGTTCTGAGAATTTGGACATGATATATTAATAACAGGTGGTCCTACCTTTACCTATTGGACTTGTAACTATTCGCCTAGAAACTATTTGTTAAAATATTTTGATAAGAAAATTATTTTTACAATTTTAATAAAAATATTATTAAACTAGTCTAAGATCCCGTTACGTTATTTCGTACTTTCATAACATTGGTAATCTTATTTTGAGAAATTTATAATTATTTTTTGAAATTAAAATAAACAAAATAAAAATAAATCAAATATTTAAATGATTTATAAAATATAAAATTTATTATATATTAAAGGTATTCAGAAAGAACAAAAATGTAGTTCATAATGTATTATTAGTGTTTAATCGCTCGTTCACAATCCACTTCAAACGGCTTCTTATCGAAGCTCCCCCCCCGCTAGCCTTTGTTATGATACCAAGGGATGGGTGACATGACCTAACATGTTCTAACACGATTAATATTAAGCCTGGATAGTGCAACAAGCCGCATACGTATAAATATAACTTACTTTGAAGACAGTGAAATATACATCTAATAATTATGTATTGAGTACGTCTTTAGGTATAACAAACTATTTCAGTGAACAACGGTTGTATTCCTATAAACATTTAATTGTCCAAGTATGTTTATAATATTGTATTAATAGATATATATGAAAATAGATAATCACGTTAACGACAATAAAAAAAGGTAACAACGTGTAAAACTAAAAAACAATATACAGAACGATGAAACAATAAGCAGATGATACCGACACTGGAGTAATTCAATAAGTCACGTTCTGCAAACTAGAGATGTGCTTCTATTTAATTAACTTGTATTTCTATAAAAATTTCAATAAGATTATCGTACTATTACATTTCCACGGACAAACGGAAATAAAGCCCGCCGACAAATAGATTCCTAACCGCGAGTACCTCAGTTTTCTCTTCCTGCTATTTGGTATTCGAGTGTCTATAATATATAATATTTATTTATTGTATTTGAAATCTTCTTGCAACTAAATTTATATAAAGTTACTCACTATTTTGATGACATGTCTATTTTGTATTACTTGTCAAACCGGTCAGAAGTAAAAATGAAGAACTAAATATTGTTAGATTAATACAAATAAAAAGTCGGACAACAGATTCTAAATTTTATTGTTGTGTTGATTTATATTTTAAAATTTTCATTGTACTATTGTGTATTTAATTTGGAAGTAACCATAACAAATGATAACTAAAATAGTATTCGTATACAAAACTTTGCACTTCGAAGTTACGGGAGCGACAGTTTATGTATAATTATATACATTTAGAAACTTAATGAATGATTAAGTTCATTGTTTTTGGATGATGATATTATAATATATTATTATGAAACTTTTAATACAAAATGCAAAAGAATTTTACTAAAATCAGCTGCATATTAAAAATTAATTATTACTTAGAATGCAGTTTATTTAATAAACAGAAAATGATCACATTTTAATAATTATTCAGATTAAATAATTTGAAATCCACATTTGACCTGTATTTCAATTGTTAATTAAAAATGTTAAAAGACCCATATCAAAAATAAAGCACTCCAGTACGCAGAAACTTAACACATTTTAATTAATCGTCACTAGATGATACGAGATGACAATGAAGTAGTCTGTTAACCGGACAGACATCTCCGTCAACTTTATTATCCGGACAGAGCAGAGCGTTTTCAATGTTCAATTGAGTGTACAGAGTGGACACGCAATCACGACTGGACGTCTGCCGCCGACACTGGGACGAAAGATCGAGGTAATTAAATTTTTAACCAAGACACAAAAATATATGCAAAATGAATTCAGGTTTATGTTTGTTTTAGTTTTAATTTCCATGTTCTATTAGCCATGCTTTAACGAAACTGACTATAATTTTTGTGACGAAAGGCTATCTACAACTTAGCATTGCTTTTTGTAATTCAAAAATGAAGTTATTATAGAATGAACGAATGCGGCGTTGGGAACCGCCAACCAACACGCCATGTTCCGAACGGCGGAAGGTGGAGGACGGAGCTACAAATAGCTACGTGGAATGTAAGAGGAGGAATGGAACAGAAGATGAATGAATTATTCAATGTGATGGATGACAAAGATCTGGATGTTATTTGTGTGTCTCAGACCAAGCGAAAAGGCAATGATACGACCGATTTACCTGGCAACCGGGTCGCTTTCTAGGCTGGGGTTCCAGAGGGTGAGCGAGGTTGCCAAGGTGTAGGCGTATTATTGTCCTCTCGAATGGTTAATGCAATGGTAGAATACAAGGCGATTAACCCGATGCTTCTTTGGGTTCTTTTTTTTTTTTTTTTTTTTTTTATGGAAGAGGAGGGCAAACGAGCTGGCGGGTCACAGATGACTTGTGATCACCGCCGCCCATGAACTCTTGCAACATCCGAGGATTTACAAGTGTGTTGCCGGCCTTGTAGGTAGGAGTAGACGCCTTTTTTGAAGGTACCCATGTCGTACCGATCTGGAAATACCGCCGAAGGGAGTTCGTTCCACAAGCGAGTGGAACGTGGAAAAAAGGTCCTTGAGAACCGCACAATGGAGGATCGCCACGCATCCAGGTGGTAGGGATGGTAAAGAAGTCGATGGCGCGCTGTGCGGGGATGAAATTCGGCGGTAGGCATCAGATCGTATAGCTCTTCGGAACACTCCCCGTTGTAAATGCGGTAGAAGACGCACAAAGAAGCCACGTCTCTACGCAATGCCAAAGAGTCCAGCCGTTCGCAGAGCACCGGGTCCCCGACAATCCGAGCGGCTCTCCGTTGTACGCGGTCAAATGGTAGAAGCTGATATTGGGGTGATCCGGACCAGAGATGAGAACAGTACTCCATGTGTGGCCGGACCTGCGCCTTATAGAGCGCAAGTCTTTGGCCAGGTTTGAAATACTGCCTCGCTCTATTACTCACTCCCAATTTCTTCGAGGCCAACTTGGCCTTGCTCTCCAGATGACCACGAAACTGACAATCGCTCGAGATGTCGAGACCCAGTATTCTGATACTTGGCGAGGCAATGAGGGGGGTGCTCTCGAAGAGCGGTGATACAACAAATGGGGTTTTCTTTGTGGTAAACGCGCAAACTTGTGTCTTTAGGGGATTGAACTGAACGTGGTTCAGTTCACCCCACTCAGAGACCATCCCCAAGGAAGTCTCTATAGAAGACACAAGTTTCTTTCGGCACTCGTCGACGTTTTCCCGAGAGAGACCTGCACGGCCGGAATATACCGCATCCCCAGTGCTGTCATCCGCATAACAATGTATGTTGGAGATATCCAACATATCATTGATGTGCAGGAGGAACAGAGTTGGGGATAGCACGCAGCCTTGGGGTACACCAGCGTTCACGGGCTTGGGGTCCGAGCAAAAACCGTCGAGAACGACCTGTATGCTCCGCCCAGTGAGGAAGCTAGTGATCCACTTGCATAAACTCTCGGGAAGCCCATAGGAAGGTAGCTTCGAAAGAAGCCCCTTGTGCCATACACGATCGAAGGCTTTCGCCATATCCAGACTAACTGCCAGACCCTCTCCCTTGCTTTCAATAACCGTTGCCCAACGGTGAGTGAGGTATAACAGAAGATCACCAGCTGATCGACCATGGCGAAAGCCATACTGCCGGTCATTGATCAACTGGTGATCCTCGAGGTACGTTAGGACCTGTCGGTTTATGATAATCTCCATTATTTTGGAGAGAAGGGAGGTAATGGCGATAGGTCTGTAGTTAGCTGGGTCCGAGCTATCACCTTTTTTAGGGATCGGATGGACAAGGGCACACTTCCATGAGACCGGGACTACGCCTTTAAGGTAGGAGTGCCGAAATAGACGCGTTAGCACTGGAGTCAACTCAGGGGCACACGTTCGTAGCACCAGTGGAGAAATGCCATCCGGCCCACTCGACTTATGAACGTCCAAGGAAAATAGAGTCTGCCTGATAGTTTTTTGCCGAAAAACTATTTCCGGCATTGAGCTCTGACACCGCGGGATGATAGGCGGTGTCTTCCCTTGGTCGTCCAAAGTCGAGTTGGAGGCGAAAAGAGTGCCCAAGAGATCGGCTTTCTCTTTTGCCGTGTGGGCCAGAGAGTCATTCCCCATGTGCAACGGCGGTAGGGACGGCTGGCTAAAGTTGCCTAGACTGGCCTTTGAAAGCGCCCAGAATTTGCGCGTTCCAGGCGGGTACTTTGCCAGCTGATCCCCAATTTTGACGACATGCTTGAACTTTGCTCTAGCGATTTGCCGTTTGAAGAATCTGGTGGCACGGTTGTATTTCCTCTTCAGAACTCTAGAGTTCGGATCCTTAGTGACTAACGCATTGGCCCAAGCTTGATAAGCCTGCCGTTTGCCAGCTGCTGCAGCCCTGACAGACGCATCAAACCAAGGCCGCGATCTGCCACCAAGTGGTACCACAGAGCTTGGTACAAAAAGTTCCATGCCCTGAAGTATCACATCGGGTTCGCTTTAAGCTGGGGATAACAAGAGTATTCTTGTTAGCCACATGGCTACACTGGCGCATACATATGCGCCAGTATCCTCAGCTCAAATGAGCGAGCTCGAGGAGTTTTGGGAGAATGTCAGGGATGTTCTAAGTAGTGTCAGAGATAATGAAAAGTTGATAGTATGTGGAGATATGAATGGATGGGTTGGAATCGCGCGAAGCGGTTACGAAAGCGTGCTAGGCAAATATGGTGATAAGAGGGTAAATGAGGCTGGAAAGCTTATTTTGGAATTTTGTAAGGAGAAAAATTTGTTTGTGGCAAACACGATGTTTGATCACAAACAAATTCACATGTACACATGGGAGCGAGCGGAAGAAAGAAGTATGATTGATTTATTCCTAGTGGACCAGCGTATTCGAAGTCAAGTTATGGACACGCGAGTGTTCAGAGGTGCTGATCTGGGAACGGACCACTATCTAGTCGTTGCTAGAATAAGAGGTTTGTTCGCAGGTTGGCGCAGCCGCACGACGTGTCCAAGCTTGGCGTCGAATTATCGCATAAGAAGCTGGAAGCTTCAAGATCCACCGATCAGAGAGGAATCAAGAGGAATCGAGAGGATCAAGAGAGGGTTTCCAAGAAGCTTGAAAGCTGTGATTCTGGAAATGAAAGTGTGAGATGTATGAACGTGAGGACGCCTCGGTCTTGACTACCAGCGTAATGCTGAGTCAAGATGTAGCCGATGGTGAAATCAGTTTGGAAGAAGTAGAGAACGTGATTCGAAGTCTGAAATGTGGTAAGGCTGCGGGAGCAGATGAAGTTACTGCCGAGATGGTCAAATATGGTGGGCCACGCGTCTGGGACTTTTTCTGGTTTTTGTGCAATTTATGCTGGAAATCTGGGGAGTTCCCAGACGATTGGCGAAGTGCAGTCATCGTACCTTTGTATAAAGGTAAAGGTTCACAGATAGACTGTGCAAGCTATAGGGCCATCAGTTTGATTAGCTTGGGCGGGTAAAGCTTATGCTAAAATTTTAACGAGAAGAATGCAAGAGAGATCTGAAAGGCTGTTGTGGCACAAGGCACAAGGAGGTTTTAGACCTGGAAGAGGGTGTATAGATCAGATCTTTTCCCTCCGCATGATCACGGAAAAGTTTCTGGCCCTAAACCAAAAGGTTTTCTGTGTTTTTGTGGATTTGGAAAAGGCGTTTGATAGGGTTGAGAGAAAGAAGTTATGGGAGATACTGCCCCGATACAATGTGAACGGACCTTTGCTACAGGCTGTAAGGTCTCTTTACCGAGATCACTCAGCCTGTGTGCGAGTAGGAGCTGGCATGTCGCCCTGGTTTGACATCCAATCGGGTGTTAAGCAAGGTTGCGCTATGTCAGCTTGGTTGTTCAATTTGTATTTGGATAGTTGTCTCCAAGGAGTGAAAGATAGTGACATGGGTGTGAAAGTAGGTGACCTTAAGGTCAATTGCTTACTATATGCAGATGATGCAGTGCTCATTGCATCATCAGAATGCAATTTGCAGGCATTGGTCACCACTCTGAAAGATGGGTGTGAAATTAATGGTCTCAACCTGAATGTAGATAAGACGAAGGTTCTGTTATTTGAAAGAAATGAAGAAAGAACAGAATGTAAGATTAACGTGAATGATAAGATAATAGAACAAGTGAATGAAGTGGTATATTTGGGAAGTATGTTTAACAGAGACGGAAGATACGAAATGGATGTGGAAAGGCGTATTGCTGCCGGTAACAGAGTCAATGGTGCTTTGACTGCATTGTTGAGACGGCAAAACGTCAGTATAGCTGCACGTTTGGCTGTACACAATGCAGTTTTACTACCGACTCTGTTATACGGCAGCCAAACGTGGGTAACACAGAAGAAGAATGTAAGAAAGATGAATGCTGTGGAGATGCGATCTCTTCGCAGAATATGCGGAGTCAGTCTAGCTGATCGAATCCGCAATGAAGAGATCCACAGAATGGCAGGTACTAGCGAAGATGTCACGGTGAGAATGAAGAAGAACGTGCTCAGGTGGTTTGGGCACGTTGTACGAATGAGTGATGAAAGAATGGTAAAAAAGATTTATATGGAAAAAGTGAGCGGCAAGAGAGACAGCGAGAGGCCTCGAGTGACCTTCGAAAACACAGTAGCTACGATACTGGAGGAAGGTCACGTAAAAAGCATGAGGACCCCCCGGAGGGCATGTATGAAGATGTTGATGTCTGTGGCCGAGGCGAAAGAGGTATGCAGAGACCGTATCGTTTGGCGCTCCGTCGTCTCTGGCTACCCCGCAAGGGATATGACGTGAAGGTAAATAAATAAATAAATAAATAAAAATGAAGTAGAGAAACTAAATCGTGTTACAAAATAGCTTATAATTTTAAAGTTCTTAATAGTATTTATGATATAATTCAAACCTTATTAGAATATTTATCACAACTCAACTGTCACAAGTTAGTCTCGAGTCATTAAATAATAGTTCCACTTAATCATACTTCTGGAGTTTCATCTGCTAGTAGATGTAATACGTTACATTATTATTTACAGACATACTTTTATCTTTTAATTACTAAATGTTAAAATAACTGTTTAATAAATGATATGAAATAATTTTGTGTTCTTAAAAAAACACGGACAAAAAAAAAAAAACTAAATCTCGTTCCTTGAAACAATGAAAACTGTACTCATTTCACGACATCGCGGTTGTTCTCTCGCCGAAGTTTAACTAACTTCCAGCGCTGCCAATGTAATCGTATTTTCCTAATGGTATACCCTTACAAAAGATTTTTTTATATATATTCATGTTAATTCATGGTTGTTAATATTTACATAGACTTTATTTGTACCTTTATTACAATCTACATTTCCTTGATATTTCTATAAAATAGTAAAATCTTTAAAATATTTCTATAAAATACTAAAATCGCTATCTTAAGACAGCCATCAAGATAATAAAAAACATAACAAGATTTTCATCATACTTTCTATTATTGATTGTATAACCAAAACAAGGTTTTTAAAAACTATAAATAATTAAGTTCTATTAACTCTAAACCAATGCAACATTTTCGTGGTGAATGAACACAGATCAGTTAGCATCAGTTAGCTAATAGGTGTATCAGTTATTTATGTCTTATTTGTATTCATGACAGTCTCTTATCTCACTCGTGTGAGGTTTATTGACATATTATAATGTAAATCAACCGTTGACTGCGATCATATCTCTCTGCTATAATGGTAATAGATCAATTATAATATTCACTTAGTTAAGATATGAACTAAGTGATTACTTTAAATGGATCAGTGTATTATTGTAATAAGATCTTAAATTTAAGCAATCCTTCCAAGACAATAACCTTGTATTACCTTGTATTATATTATATTTTTAACAGTATATTGTAGTTCAATTGTTTCTTTATTATAAACGATAGATGTATGGAGACTAGACAGAAATGTTTATTATTACTTATTATACAATTCATTAAATTAATAATTATAATAAAACTTTTATAACGTCTTGTGCTTTAAAATAATTTATTTTTAATTCTAGTTTTAAAAAGAAAATGTATTTAACAAGAATTCTTGTTTATAAAATTACAAATTACCTCATAGTATAATGAAAGTTTTCCTGCAAATAAATGTATTTTTTCTTCCAACCCAATGGTGTCAAGCTTTTAAAAAGATTGGAACCTTTTAGAGGCACGTGGCGTCGCACTAATGACCATTCCTACCTACCTTTATACAGCAACAGAGATACTTCCTCACACTAGTACATTGTAGTACAAAATTTATACAATTATATAATCGTCTACAATGCTTTGAATATTTTTTTTTACATAACTTCTAAAGTAATTAAGTTTTATTACGTGTTCGTAAAATACGACAAAAATAGAGTATCCCCTTTCCAGGCTAGGTCACTAATAATTAAGAGAACACACAATAATTAATTGTATAACAGAAAAGGACAGAAAGTAGAACTTCTTCACGTACTCACGTGGTCGGATTAAGTTCAAGTTCACTATATTAAAAAGTCTTTATTAATACTTTCATCAAGTTTTATTTCTGCTTTAGTGTAAACTCCGTTTCTAGTTATGAAAAGAGTGGAGGTATTTAATTTGTCTTAAACATTCTAATATTAAAAATGTCATGTTACACTTGAATCTTTTTTATTTAGATCAGGACTGCTGATTAAAAAAGTGTATTAAAGGTTAACTGTATACATTCCAAAGAGACAATCTAAAATACACACACTTGTATATTTTTTTTTGTGAAACCTAAATTAGTCCGGTGAATATAAAATAACACAGAAGAAGTAACGTTTATTGAATCGTAAATCTCAGTTGAGTCGCTATATTTACTCGCAGTCAGTCGAGGAAATTTAATATTGAATGTTATAGATAGAATTGCATATTTTAAATTGTCTATAAAGATATTTAGTTAAGTTGTTTTTTTTATTTTTTTTATAAAACACTGCGACACGATAGCTTAATAGACAGAGACAAGACGATATTTCAGTTGTCGCAGGTTTGAGTCCTGACGCTTTTGATGATTTTTCATTCTATGTTTACTTTAAAAATAAAACGAATATCCTTGTATAAATATACAAAAAATAGTATTATTAGGTATGAATCCTTAAATCAGTTTTGCTTCCCGTCACATTACTTTTGTCCGAAGTAAAAATAAACACATAAATATATAGGTACTTACCTATTTAGTGAAATGATTTTCACATATCAATTAAAACATAAATATCTCCTGGTACAAGAATGCTCATGTTTCTTAAGAGGATATCGCTAAATAATTTCGGGACTTCATTCACATTAATACTAATATTGATAACGAAATCCTCACGGATTTTGTTAAACCTCACTTGAAATTAATACTTCTTTATCTGATATGACTTTATATAGTATTCCTGAAATGACTTACCCTAATATAATTTGTTATTGGGAACTTAAATTTCAAAATAAGCGATTATTTTTTAAGTATCGGATTTTAATTAAACGCAATTAGACATTAAGAATGAAGCGACAGATTTTTAAAGATGTAAATTTGGTATAGTTACAACTTCAACATTCATAATAAGATTTACTTATAATAAAATATTCACTTATAGTTGTTTATAGTAATAGTGTTCTAGGCTTTTGAAGCAATTGAATGTAATCTGTTTATTTCAACTGTGTATACGATCTCAAGTTTAATTGTTGTACTTCACCTACACTCTACTTATCTGCAGTTGTCTGTCGTAGACACGAACCCCTAATGATAGTTTAGCAAACAGATTGTTTTTTTAAAAGATCTCCAGAGATATAATGCTGTAATTGTAGCACAGTACGTTAAAATCTATCACTACCACTACCCCTACGACGGGTTTGACACCCAAATTGGTAATCTGTGATATTTTCTTCGAAGATATAAATTGTTGGTGTTTCATACGTTTAATACATATAGTATTAATTATAAATGCTATTTAGTATATACATCTAATATCGATCTCACAATATTATGAATAAGATTAAGAAGAGCGAAATGTAGACCAACATGCATAAATAGTACAGGAGTAAGTAATTCCAGTCACGTAGATTTGGCAGTGAGGAGAGTCGAGTCAAATAATAGTTAATGACTGCACATTGGTACTGCTATTTTTTAAATAACCTAATTTCGTAGGATTTTTCAATAATATATTTGAAATAGTTAAACATTGTAAAACTAGGTACTCCCATCCCATCCTATCCCGTTCCATCCCTGTATTCTATTCTATTGTATCGACCAATTCATTCAACATAACTTCATTTTCAGCGAATTGGTCCCAAGCCAGTCACCACCTAGATGTTTTATCATTTAGGAGCCTTAGCAAAAATCTTCAAATATTTTTTATTTATAGCAATAGTGTTATACCAAACTAGGATGTCTTTCCTTATCCTTGTAAATTAAAGAAGTTTAAATACATATATAATATATAAAAGTTGAAATGTAGTCTAAAATATATAATCAAGATAAGATATTTTTAATTCAATACGCCTCGACACCAAAGAGACTGCTTGTCAGTAATTATTACGTAACGCCGTTCCAGACATTAGTTATTTAAATATTTGACGCAAATATTAATAGAAAGGTTTATTTTTTTATTTAAAAAACTATTGATTTTCGATATGACAAATTGCTCCTAATGCTTCTATAAAGCTGGAGTTTTGTCTTCCACTCCATTCGACCTTATCTTCCTAATTAGACTCCTAATAACTTGTGAAGAAATTGATGATTTCTTTATCAAAGTTGAAATCGAAGTTACAGTACTTCAAATCTAACTTCAAAATACTACTGTAGTATATGTCCTTAAAGTTGATTTTTGTTCAATCAGTGCAGATTGCTGGGCTTCGTAATTGTGTTAGTTGCAATATATTTGAAAGATTTGGAACTTGGTGTTCGCATGTACCTCTGATTTGAGCTATAGATTTTATTAATTATATTTTCAAATAATATGTGGTTTGCAATGTAATAATCTAATATTTTTTATAATACACAAAACGTCAAAAAAGTTTTCGTAGTAAATTTTATGAAATTAGTTATAGTAATATAGAATACTCGTATATAATATATTAAGATGTAACAAATGTTCAATCCAGGGAATAGATTTCCTACATAAAACATATTTATAGAAACGTGAAGACAATTATTGATCTAAAATGATATCTAATTAATTTCTAAGATGTTAATTTTAATAGAAATGGACTCACTTTTAAAGTTTCTCGATAACGAGTTCAAACTTGGAAACTCCTAACTTTCATTTTAAGTCTACAGATATAGAAAATCCTTTTACGATTAAGAAGTATTGATTTAATTTTATCTATATCTGATTGTTAGAATTTAAGTACAGTTCAAAAAGTTTTTAGAAGTTACGGCTAAATTTTGAAAATGTTTATTTTAATACCTACGAATTGATCACAATTTTAAAAAGTCTCAGATGCTCTTTAAAACAATTAGATAAAATCTCAAAAAATACTAATTTATATTAAAAGCATACCTATTCTTCCTCCAAAGACTCCGTGGGAAATAAAATACATTTGATCGTTCCTTGCATCCGGTATTCGAGATTTGTGCAGAGCATACTAATTTTAAATATCACAATTATACAGTAAAATTGAGTTTGAAACAAGATGGATGTCAGCAGCTATTAAAGATTTTTATATAATAATTTCGACAAAAGAGAACGGGACAATAAGAAAGCGAGAGACAGAGACTGTAAAAAGAAAAATAATGGCTCCTAGTAATTGCTTCGTTGTTAAACTAAGGTAACCAATATTCCAGCTTCTAGCGACTAAATGTACTCAATTGTAACTGATCTTACAAGACCTCATCAGGTTAACTATACTAAGATAACATAAGAACAGATTTTGTCTGTCTTGGCCTAGATCTATTTATATATAGTTTTATGTAACAAAATCCTAGGGAGAATTAATTTCAGTTGCAACATATTTTGGTGTTATTCATTTTTGCAAAGGTAAAGTTTAGTAAGGTTTTTCAAATGAAACCTTATAGATGTAGCGACTTATATGTTTACATATTACGGTAAGCTAAATTCACCAAGGCGGGCAACGACACGGTAATTTAGTTGGTAGTGTAACGAGGACGCTTTCCCAGAGTGCGCAGGTTCGACGCCCGTCCATGTAATGAATTTGTAAAATTATATTTATTATATGTATACTGCATAGTTATTTACTATTAAATTTTTATTACGAAATTATCTAGTTAAGAGTTATTAATTGCGTAATTTAAAATATGATTTAGTAATATTATTATCTAGTCTTCAGTGTTTTAAATATATCAAAGTTGAAACTGCCGTTAATGTGATTATTTTTTTAAAAGATATTTTGTGATGTTAATTAATATAATATTATTAAGCTTATAATCATTCAGGTTCAGGTTAGAGCAGTTAAAAAAATAAAAATTCAAGTCTGCTTTTGTACTGGTATAGATTTATATAATTATTATGTATATAATATATATGTAAATCTTATTTGTTTGTCCTATCTTTGAAATAAACTACATAAAATGTGCGAACACAGATAGCAAAATGTGACCTCAATTTTCGACTAAACTCAAAATGACCTTGTGTGTCTTATGTACAATCTACGAAAACACTATAAATACACAAGCATCAAAAATTGGGAATATCGATCTAACATTTAAAAAATCTGAGAAAACTATAACGAATAAATATGATAAAAAAATATGCATTGTTTATTCTGCACTCTCGGCGAATAACTACTTTCATAATTGTTTTTGATCTAGAACCCATTTTACTGACATAATATGTATTAAAGTATATACAATTAGAAAGGAACTGATCAGAGAGTATATTAATTTTTAGATGTTGTATTTTGCATATGAATTGAAGAGAGATTACGAAGCAAATAAGAGTCTGTGTATGTTGCTCTCGGCACGGCTCGCTGCGTGTTGGACGTGACCAGAATAACTGTCGCACAATTGATATGTTTATTGTAATGGATTTTACCACACTTTATTTCTGTTTAATGAAATAATTCGATATCAGGTCTATACGTAAAAATTATCTTCGTTTTTTATTTTTTGTTATTGGTTCTTATTAAAAAAAATAATTTACATTTTTGTTTGATTCACTTTTATAAATATAAATTTTGTTTAATTTATTGGAGTTTTTTATTCTATGCCACCTCAAAACTACAGTTAACTGTACTGTATTAATAATTATCAGTTACATATTCTCTAAAATTAAATGAAACGTTCATATACTTGTAGAATTAGTTTGTTATGATTATATTTTATTTTATCAACTGTTAATATAAATAGCTAAGTCAAACGTTGATATTGTTTGTAACAAAATTTAACTAAATGATTTATTTATCCATTGGATACGTATTGTATACGTATATTATAAAATTGTTGAATTAATTCTATTTAGTAGACACTAAAGACGTAAATAGATCAGGGACTTTTAGAGTGTATTGGCGATATTCCTGAGTACCTACTTATTTGTCTTATTGTCAGTTCCTCAATCGTGCTCAAAGTAAAATGAAATATACATATTATATAGTATAGTTCATATTATATTCACACTATTAGTTAGATATTTCCATATGCATGTATTCAAATCTTCAAAGATATCTCAACAAAACCACAGATTTGAAAATTCATCTTAAACACCGGCTTAAGGATTCGGTACCGTTACTTGAAAGATAACCAACGAACTGTGGAGGTATTCGCTACAGAAATTAAGCTGTTAAAGGTCTGTAGCAAGAGCAAATTCCTTCAAATTTCTTGTAATTATCTTGAAAATGGTTTATTACTTCACATTCTTTTAACGCAGTCTTTCATGTTTCATATTTTATAATATTTTTATTATTTTCTATATCTCTGGGTCCTTCAGGACAAGATAATGAAGGTTAAAGTTCTATAACCTGATAATATAATTTGTCAATCCTCTTGAAAAGTGCTATACCAGTCTAATAAACTATTTTATTATAATTAAATATAAATTTATTACACACAAATGTCTAGTTATCCGGAGTATCCGGAGAGCGATCTAAAGTTTTGTGGCAAATATTGTAAAAAAAAATATATAAAATTTAGAATTATAATTGTATATTGTATACTGATTATTATATATATATATATATATATATATATATATTATATATGTATATATATAATTGTTATTTTCTCAAATTGTCCGGTTGCACAAAAAATACAACTTATTCCTTTAGTAATAACTAAGTAATATACATGTGTTTAAGTTTATTATTATTGTATTAAATAGATTTAATAACTTAATTTAAATAAATATTGTTTAGAATAACTATTTTGTTAGTATTTAACTTATTCAAACGTAAAGTTATAGTTATGACCAAACGCCCATATATGGCGCCATATATTCTTGAAAGTCCCTTTATGTTACATGAATGAATTCCTTATATTATACTAAATGCTTGCTTGCGAAATCTCTGGTGCCGTTTGTATATTGAGCGAAGCGAGCCCAGTGTATTGAGTCGTCGTTTCCAATTGACTTCAATGGGATATCAGTTTTTTTAACAAGATATAAAAAAAAAAAAAATTTGAGGACATTTTTCAAATTTTTTTTTAAAATCCTTTGCCTAATGTTTGTCTTTTTGATTGCCAAGTTTCATAATTTTCCGTCAAGTAGTTTTCGAGCCAATTCGTGACAAATAATGTAAAAAGTCTCCAGTAAAACGCTCCGCTCACTTCGTTCGCTTCGCTCAATAATATAAGGAACTTTATTGCACTTATTAAATCATTGTATAATTAATAAGATGATTTATGAAACTCAATGATGAGAACAGTAAAATTAAGATGCAAACGTATCAGTCTATTGTTAGTGGTCACTCGGTTATAACGCCGAGGCGAGTCAATGCGACATGGTCGAATGCACTTATTATCGGTCTTATTTTCACTTACATAATAAAATATACATCCAACTTTAGTACTTTGTGAAATAGTAGAACGCCTTAACGCTTCTTAAGTTCTTAACACTTTATCAGGCCTTAAAACAAAGTGTGCTTTACTTATACAGTACACTATTTAAAGCTAAAGAAACTAATGTTTTTCATTTGCTTCTTTAGATCTATAAAATGAAAATATTAATAACTTGTTGTTCCTACTACTGTACATTTTTATTTTATAATAACAAGCTAGTTTAACATTATGTATGTATATTTAAATAATATTAATTACTTTTAAAGCTTGTGTGTTTTAAGAATTAATTAACTTAAAGCTATTCTATTTTTAGTTCCTCGGTTGTATTTTAAGTTTTTATATCCACAGCTGGAACTCATAAAATTCAGTTTTGATTATAAATATATTTAATTAAACCTAATCATATATTTCTATCAGTATTTGTAAACGTACTCGTATAATCGAAATGTCTTACAGAGTTTCGGTTTAGTTTAAGAAGCTTTAGCTTGGCGCAAATTAATATATATTTATCTGTGCAGGATATTAAAAACACTCACTTCATATTTTATTGTGACTTTTGAATTTTTAAAGTAAAGTCAGAAAACATTTTAGAAAAGTCATTATTTTCTTCTACATAACGTACTAGCACAATAGTATCTTGACTCTCTTTGTTGTGTGCCTATTGCCATGAAGCTAGTTTTGATCTGAATTAAAATTTGTCCTAGAAACGTTAAGGAACAATAAAGGCAGACATTTTAGATAATTGTCTCTCAGTAATTGCAACAACTACATTGCCGGAGCACCGCAAACGTTTTACTTTTTTCCTGTCTTTTTGTGGGTGTTAAGAAGACTAACAATTATAATTCAATTTGCATCCCTAATTTCATTTGTTTGGCATTAAAAGTACAAATTTTCTTATATTTAGTAATCGAAATAGCTATAGAAAACATACAATAAAAATATATTTTTACAAAAAAAAACATTTTCTTAAGTGGTGGATAGAGCCTGTAGTTAATTAATTACATCTCGTGTGGGTTGACTTCACCGGTTGGGTACCACACTGACAAAAGATTGACATAAAGGAGCTGCATGGAGTGATGAGTACTTAATCCAAATACCCACCCACGACATGGAAGGTTTGTCTCCTTATCTTACTCTACTGATCCCTCCCAGTTCTTCAAATTTGGGACTGTTTTATACTTAAAAATCTATTGGAGTGGCGATACACTCCATAAAACATGTGAAGTTTACGTACTTAAACCAGAAAAGAAGTAATAAGTGTTCTAACTCAGGAATAAGAAAAATATATATTTTTTAAAGTTCTGAGAATTTGGACATGATATATTAATAACAGGTGGTCCTACCTTTACCTATTGGACTTGTAACTATTCGCCTAGAAACTATTTGTTAAAATATTTTGATAAGAAAATTATTTTTACAATTTTAATAAAAATATTATTAAACTAGTCTAAGATCCCGTTACGTTATTTCGTACTTTCATAACATTGGTAATCTTATTTTGAGAAATTTATAATTATTTTTTGAAATTAAAATAAACAAAATAAAAATAAATCAAATATTTAAATGATTTATAAAATATAAAATTTATTATATATTAAAGATTATTAAGAAAGAACGAAAATTTAGTTCATAATGTATTATTAGTGTTTAATCGCTCGTTCACAATCCACTTCAAGCGGCCTCTTATCGAAGCTCTCTTCCCGCTAGCATTTGTTATGATATCAAGGGATGGGTGACATGACCTGACATGTTCTAACACGATTAATATTAAGCCTGGATAGTGCAACAAGCCGCATATGTATAAATTTAACTTACTTTGAAGACAGTGAAATACACATCGAATAATTATGTATTGAGTACGTCTTTAGGTATAGCAAATTATTTCAGTGAACAAAGGTAGTATTCCTATAAACCTTTAATTGTCCAAGTCAGTTTGTAATATTGAATTAATAGATATATGTGAAAATAGATAATCACGTTAACGTCAATAAAGAAAAATGTAACAACGTGTAAAACTAAAAAGCAATATAAATGAAAACATATAGAATGATGAAATAATAAACAGATGATACCGACACTTGAGTAATTCAATAAGTCACGTTCTGCAATCTAGAGATGTGTTTCTATTTAAATTACTTGTATTTCTATAAAAAATTCAATAAAATTATCGTACTATTACATTTCCACGGACAAACGGAAATAAAGCCCGTCGACAAATCGATTCCTAACCGCGAGTACCTCAGTTTTCTTTCCTTGCTATTTGGTATTCGAATGTCTAAAATATATAATATTTATTTATTGCGCATTTATGTATTTGAATCCTTCCTGCATGTAAATTTAAATAAAGTTACTCACTATTTTGATGACATGTCTATTTCGTATTACTTGTCAAACCGGTCAAAAGTCAAAATGAAGAACTAAATATTATTAGATTAATACAAATAAAAAGTCAGTCAACAGATTCGAAATTTTATTGTTGTGTTAATTTATATTCTAAAATTTTCATTGTACTATTGTGTACTTAATTTGGTAGTAACCATACCAAATGATAACTAAAATAGTATTCCTAGACACAACTTTGCACTACGAAGTTACGGAAGCGACAATTTATGTATAATTAAATATATTTAGAAACTAAATTTATAATTTAAGTTCGTTGTTTTTACATGATGATATTATAATATATTATAATGAAACATTTAATACAAAAAGCAAAAAAGTTTTACTAAAATGAACTGCATTTAAAAAACAAATTATTACTTAGAATGCAGTATTGATAAACATAGAAAATGATCACATTTTATAACAATTATTCAGATTAAATAATTTGAAATCGACATTTGACCTGTATTTCAATTGTTAATTAAAAATGTTAAAGGACCAATATCAAACATAAAGCACTCCATTACGCAGAAACTTAACACATTTTAATTAATCGTCACTAGATGATACGAGATGACAATGAAGTAATCTGTTAACGGACAGACGTCTACGTCAACTTTATTATCCGGACAGAGCAGAGTGTTTTCAATGTTCAATTGAGTGTACAGAGTGGACACGCAATCACGACTGGACCTCTGCCGCCGACACTGGGACGAAAGATCGATTTAATTAATTTTTTAACCAACACACAAACATATATGCAAATTGTATTCAGGTTTATGTTCATTTTAGTTTTAATTTCCATGTTTAATTAGCTACGTTATAACCAAAATTTATGACACATTTTGAGACGGAAAGCTATCTACAATATAGCATTGCTTTTTGTAATCGAATAATTAAGTAGAGAAACTAAATCGTGTTACAAAAAAGCTAGTAATTTTAAAGTTCTTAATAGTATTTAAGATATAATTCAAACTTTTTAGAATATTTATCACAACTCAACTGTTACAAGTGAGTCATGACTCATGTAATAATACTTCCACTTAATCGTACTTCCGTAGTTTGATCTGCTCGTAGATATAAAGGTTCTAGATTGCATTATTATTCACAGACATACAATACTTTTATCTTTAAATTACTAAATGTTAAAATAACTGATGAAAAAATGATATCTAATAACTTTGTGTTCTTAAAAAAACACAGACAAAAAAAAGAAACTAAACCCTGTTCCTTCAAACAATGGAAACTGTACTCATTTCACGACATCGCGGTTATTCTCTCACCGAAGTTCAACTAACTTCCAGCGCTGCCAATGTAATCGTATTTTCCTAATGGTATATCAAAAGATTTTTTTATATCATTTCATGTTAAATCTTGGTTGTTGATATTTACATACACTTTATTTGTACCATACAATCTACATTTCCGTGATATTTCTATAAAATATTAAAATTTGCGATCTCTTTCTTAAGACAGCCATTAAGATAATAAAAATCATAACAAGATTTTCATCATATTTTGTATTACTGATTGTATAACCAAAACAAGGTTTTAAAACCTATTAATATTTAATATTTAACTCTAAACCAATGCAACATTTTCGTGGTGAATGAACACAGATCAGTTAGCATCAGTTAGCATCAGTTAGCATCAGTTAGCATCGGTTAGCTAATAGGTGTATCAGTTATTTATGTCTTATTTGTATTCATGACAGCCTCTTATCTCACTCGTGTGAGGTTTATTGAAATATTATAATGTAAATCAACCGTTGACTGCGATCATATCTCTCTGCTATAATGGTAATAGATCAATTATAATATTCACTTAGTGAAGGTATGAACTAAGTGATTACTTTAATTGGATCAGTGTATTATTGTAATAAGATCTTAAATTTAAGCAATCCTTCCAAGACAATAACCTTGTATTACCTTGTATTATATTATATTTTTAACAGTATATTGTAGTTCAATTGTTTCTTTATTATGAACGATAGATGTATGGAGACTAGACAGAAATGTTTATTATTACTTATTATACAATTTATTAAATAATAAGTATAATAAACCTTTTATAACGTCTTGTGCATTAAAATAGTTTTTTTTTTAATTCGAGTATTAAGCCAACAGGCATTAAGTTCGCCTTTTGTAATTTACAATAAAGGGTAAATAAATAAAAAGAAAATGTTTTTCATAAGAATTCTTGTTTAAAAAATTACATATTCCTATAAATAAACGTTTTTTTCTTTCAACCCAATGGTGTCAAGCTTTTAAAAAGATTGGAACCTTTTAGAGGCACGTGGCGTCGCACTAATGACCATTCCTACCTACCTTTATACAATAAGAGAAACACTTCCTCACACTAATACATTGTAGTACAAAAATTTATACAATTATATAATCGTCTACAAAGCTTTGAATAACTTTTTTTACATAACTTCTAAAGTACTAATAGCTGTAGGATGAGTAAGTTTATGATGGTATAATACTAGGTATTTAATTCATTGACAAATTAACTTGACATATTCACCTGAAGTTTGAGCAAGTTGGTCCAAAGCTATTATTATACCTAATTGGAGCACCTGACATGCATTTACTAATTTTAATTTTATCTTCAAATAGTCTCTCAAAGGATAATTTTAAAATAATCATTATTCTTTACTGTCTTTTGCAAGATTTTAATGAAATTTAAGTTCCAATATTATTATTTACATTTAGAGTTCAAAGTCTGTAACGAACTGTTAAAAGTCTTCATTACCAATTAGAAACCGTTGTTTGATTTTCTTGAGCAGTATTTTATCGACATACATACATAAAATCAAGATCCAACCTTTAGTAATACTGCTTTGGCGAGCAAGTTCTCAGCGTACTCTCATTAAAACTAAACGATTTTAATACGAAATTCCATCAAATGTTTAGTGCCATGTTTAGTTCAAAAAAGAAGGTAATATGTATAAAGTATTGATTTGAATTACTGATACAATTATTGTATTGTGTTTAACCTGAAGAGAGGAACGGAACGGAACTTGTTTATAGTATATAAAGAAACTATTTTGACATCGATTTTGAACTGAGCTTTATAGTCAGAAAGTCAGGACTTGTGTAAAAAATAAAGAAAAATTGTTTTAAAAGAATGAAGAGTAGTAAAACCTTTTTCTATTTATTTAAAAGTACTTTGAAGAAATGTATTCCAAGAAGCTGTTAAATGTCTGTAGCGAATACCTTTACAGCTAATTGTTTACGTTTTAAGTATTCATAAAGATAAGGAATCCAAAAACTGGAGATTGCGAAATGAGTTTTCAAATCAGTGTTTGTTGTAAAAGTCTACCAGGATTTAAATATTTACTTTGCATATGAAAGTAGACATAGTGTCAATATACAGTGATTATATAAAATGAACCTTGTACTATAGAACCCGTACTTACTACTTAGATACGCAGGAATGTTGTAAATACACTACAAGTCCTCGGTCTATTTAGATTTATTGTTTTTACTAAGATACAATTCAAACAATTTTATAACACCAGATATGATGATAGTCCATTATCATCGTTGAAAACTGTTTATTTTTTATCCACCTGATATTAGTTTACATCTTTAAATAAAAGTAAAATGTGGTAGAAATAAGCAAAAGAGAAACGTATCAATTGCACGGCAGTTACTCCGGTCACGTCCAACACGCAGCGAGCCGTGCCGAGACAAACACACACTCCACACTTATTTGCTTTGTAATCTCTTTAACAAACCTCAATTTGACAAGGTTTTGAACAGTTTCATATGCAAAATTTAACATTCAAAAATTAATAGCTTAGCTGAGAAGTTAATGTTTAGATTATATGTTGTAGTACGCATTAGGTACGTTATACAAATGTCATATTTTCTATACTTAGACTATGAGTACGTATAAATATAATTAGATTTTCTGGTTTATTTCTAACTGGTCCTACTTCACTAATTTTATTTTCCGTATATACATTTTCGAAGTTAGAATGCTTGTCTTCTATGTTATTAACAGTTTTTATTAGGCCTGACACACACTCATAGTACCGATACACACTTATTCCAGTAACGAGTGAACACTTGTTACTTTATTTTCTTGTGTTATATAAACAATAAGAGCGAAAAATTTTAGCTACAACAAAAACGTTATTTTTGGAAGTCATATGTCGTTATCTGAATATTTTTTATCTTTACCTGTCAGGTCGGAATAATAAGTTAATACCTGTTTATATTTCTATGATATTCTTGTTTTTAAGATTGACATATGTATTTCTATTATCTCATCAGTAATAATGCGATAAAAAATAAAGTTTTTAAGTATTTATTTCTCGCTTCTCTGATCAAATTCTGATCTATCAGTTTAATTTCAAAATATATTTATAATTATATTTGCCTATACAAAACCGTACAACGACTCTACATCGACAATTAAATAATAACTTTAAAAAATTTACATCTCTGTTCATTATCTTTGTCTTTTTCTCTCTCTCATTGTCTCTTTCTTTTCTTAAAATGGTTGTACATAAATCATTTATTATCTCATCATCTATTACCATTTATTATACAAACGTTCTTCCTGATTGCAATTCAATGATAGGTTTGAAAACGGATATTTGAAATCAGTACTTTTCTGTATCAACGCTCGAGTACCGAATGTAAGAACCAATGAAATAAACTTATTACTTGTAATTTTACCAAAATATCTTTGTACATTTAGATGCTATTTTTTGATCACATAATTGAAACTGAACTGATTTAATGATATTTCTAAAATTATGAATTATTCATATATGATTTATGAAATCTAAACTAAGAAATAGAAAAATAATTTTTTATAGTTTTCATTTTTAGTTTTTTTAAGTTATAATTTTTTTGTATGTTTGTTTCACGTACTGTTCTCATATTCACATATATTTTGTTACTTACTATATATACATAAGCCTGTGTAAAATATATTAAACACGGCTCTTGGTCTTAAATTGAGCTTTTAAAAAACACTGTAATTTGTATACCTGATGAGATATATATATATATATATATATATACTATACAGAATACAGGTCGAATATGGAGCCGGTACGTTTATAATTCTCTTTGAGTATTCTATAGAGACGTGTATCGATTTGTCGGTAAATTGATTCTCAGCTTTCACGTGGCAAAAAGATAAATAAGATACTTTATTTTAGCTTTATCTTACTCACGACTTCGTTTATTCGAACACTTAATAAAATTTATACCTTTCTCTCTGAGTGTAACTCGATGTCAGGAGTGTAAAATTATATTATGAAGTGCCGCAAATGACTGAGTTACAGTTAGTACAATTCATGATGTTTTACGTCTTTATATCTGTAGTTATTATAAACCACAAAAAACTAAAATTAAATATACTTGAAGCAATTATCTACTATATAATCTAATCTTAATCACAAAATTAATAAAACTCTACAATGCTTCCTTACAGATTATGTTGAATTTGAATGCTGTTTATTCCTAAGTTATTATAAATGCAAGGCAACTAATACATTTGACGCTAACTCAGGTATAAGAGGTAGCTGACCTATATAAGGGATTAAGCAATTGTGCATTAATGCCTTGTTGTTTCCCTTTCAGTAACAGTGTATCTAATAATGATGTCTTATAAACTAACACACATCCCAAAATTGTTTCATAAGGGTTCCCAAAAGCCCGATCCTTATTAGATACCTTTAATCATAATCAAATCTATAATCTTTGAAATTATCTTTAGGCATAAACGTGTCTAGCCATGTTAAGCTTATTTAAGTTAAATATAGAAATTGAATTCACAAACGCGGACAAGACTTCAACTTGCAATTTCTTCGAAACCTTATAGATCCTCTGTCAATTTAGTAAGAGTCGTTACACTAGCTAGTGAGGTGGAGTCTTACACGTGTTTATGAAAGTTTAATTGAACATGTATTTAAAAATATATATTAATTAATTAATAAAACTAACATACTTATTATAATACTAAACCATAAAATAATGTTAATAATAAATTGTATTTTGATTATAGTCCGTTTGTGACTTGACAATACTTATAAAATATAAAAATATATATACTAATGTATATTTTTACCCATCTTAAACAAAATAATATTAGTTTCTATATCGTATATTCCTTAATAACTTAAAGGAAGAATTACTTTTTCGCTCCAGTGGTACATGACTAGTTTTTCTGTAAATAATATCATTTATATTTCTAAAGCTTGCTTCAAAGAACTTTAATAAAACTGGATATACAATATTGTCGAACCTGTCAGAGGCCGTTTGTGTACTAGTAATTGAAAAACTATTTAAGCTATATTCAAAATATTATTTTCATTTATAATGTTAAGAATATTTATAAAGAGACTACTGATTATTAGAATTTCAAAAAAATATAAAAACGTGGGTGAAAAACTGTATTCATAGAACACTTCTTTAGATAACACAACCAAAGAGAGCTGTCCTTATTTCCATAACTGGAATATTGTAATTTGAATACTATCACGTTTCAACGCGACATAAAACCCGTCGATAAATCGAGACAGCGCCGCAAAGAGGATTCCTAACCGCGACTACCTGACTTTGCTATACTTGCAATTTCCTATCTAATTTTTAAGCATTACTAGCATTATATTAATTACTTTGTAAAGTAAAATTTATTTATTTTATAATTTTAGTAACAGTAAGAGGGGAACAAAAATAATACATATAAATATTGTGATATAAATAAGATAAATTAGATGCAGCTTGGACTTCACAACAAAAATATGCATCTGTTGAATATGATTTTTAATACATTTCAGAAGTCTCAGTTCAAAAACATCATCATTGAATTTGGAAAAGGATGTGTGATTACTGTGATTACTATTATTATTTCAAGGTTTTCGCGTGTAAACTGCCGGGTTACCGGTTTTGGTGTTGGATTCGTAGTGGTAATGTGGTTAGCTGTAGAGGTTCGGCGCTGTTCGTCTGGGTTCCCACAGTTGTCGGGGGCTCGTCGGATCTCGTGCGCAGCGAGAGGTGATTGACCAGCCTAAGGCGAAGGGCTGCTGCGGTCTTTTACTTCGGGGCTTGGACCGGTCCATAAGCAGAGATCCCTTCGGGGGTCACTGCAGTTCGGGTAGCCTCCTGCTTAGAGGTTAGATGGATGTGCTAGCATCTATCCGGTCACCCGACTGTACTGTAGGGTAGGCTTGCAGCCTGACTGCCTGTCGGGAAGTGAGCGTGCCTTACAGCTTCGGCACCAGCTGGAAACTGGTAGTTAGCCTCTCTGACGTTCTCAGCAAGTTATTGCTAGTGCGAGAAATCACACGGAAAGTGAGCGTGCCTTACAGCTCAAGAACCTTTCATGGAGAAAAGGTAGCTGGGTGGTCGCGATTGGACTTGTCTATGACCGATAGCCTTGCGAGCTTACTAGTCTTATAGTACCGTTGTCGGACGACTTCGGAGGTCAGATCTGCCGTACCAAGGATCCATGTGACCGGGGTAAACCTGGACCACATGTACAGCGGCTCAACCTTTATAACCGAAGGGTTGGTGGGGTTGAGGTGCTATAAACATACACATTAGGACGGAAGGAGGCAAGGGCGACTATGGCCCAATTGCCAAAATCAATGTTAGCATAATACTATTATTTACATAAAATTCGAAGAATAATTTCCACGTATATAAAATCGTATTCAAATCAAAACGAAATCCTAAGCACCCAAGCAAAGTTTAACAAAACTTTAAATAGTGATGTGTTATTTTTACACGTAAGTTAATTGGTACTTTTTAGTTTTAGATTTTTTATAATTGTAAACGCTATTTAATAATTATATTAAAAAAATGAATAATTTAATTTTATAAATTCGTATAAGACTACACTTCATTGGTACATAATAAGTCTATGCTCAAGAATTACTTTTCAGGCCTTTGTTTATGTATGCTTTATAGAAATTTGAGTTATTATAAAATGATATCCTCTTTATTTATAATAATTATTACTTTTATTCGTTGAAATAAATGTCCACCATCATTTATATAAGCTTATATGAGATAAACACTTATATTCTTAACCCAAATATCTTGTAGGTACCTAATACATAGTATTATGTAACTAATGTACTTTTATATATAATTAACGAAGGTCGAACTGACCTAAATGTACTTTGGCATATTCATTAACGCATGATAACGTGTTTATGACATTCCACTTGACACTGACAACAGTGATGACGTTAAAATGACATAAATTATATATTATAAACGCTTTAATTATGTTTTATTACGTGTTCGTAAAATACTATAAGAATAGAATATCCCCTTTCCAGGCTAGGTCACTAATAATTCAGAAAACACACAATAATTAAGTGTATAACATAAAAGAATAGAAAGTAGAACTTTGATTTAACTGGGCCCAGCTGCCTGCTGGGAATTGTATTGTATGAAGTGATGAATAACTCATACTCCATTTAATGAACTATCTATTACTATTCAGAATTTCTTAAAATTAAATTTTATTAATATTATAGATTATTTTTTATATTTCTTGAAATTAAATTTTACTAATATTTAGTGTAAATATATATTAATTTCTATGTGCAGAAGTAAACAATTAGAAGCTATTTAAAAAGATAAAAATCTCGTTTCATTATTATTGTTTCCAACAACAAGTCAAGCCTTTATACTATTAAATGGGCTCGCCCTCCTTACTTACTCACGCCTATTACTTCACATTAACATTAGGTTTAACTGTATAAAAGTTCTGAGCTTATCCTGCCTCTGTCGAAACTCTATTCTGTAGCAATCAAAACAATAAAACGAACGAATATAAAATTTAAAGAAACTGGTTATACAAAAAGAACATCGGTTTTGAAAGCTACTAAGTACTATTAGTAATATATACTGTATTAAAATGAGTTAGAAAACGAATGCAGAGATGTGCTTCACGTGCCCACGTGGTCGGATTAAGTTCAAGTCTCGTATAATGTCACCGTTTTTATCACTATATTAAAAAGTCTTTATTAATACTGTTATCAAGTTTCATTTCTGCTTTAGTGCAAACTCTTTTTCTAGTTATGAAAAGAGTGGAGGTATTTAATTTGTCTTAAACATTCTAATATTAATAATGTCATGTTACAGTTAAATCTTTTTTTTAGATCAGGACTGCTGATAAAGAACTGTATAAAAGGTTAACAGTAAACATTCCAAATAGATGTTCCATCCTCTGAAAGTACAGTGAACCTACTGACATGCTGCAAAAGACTTCTACAAAAGTCATCGTCTTAAAAAACCGTGCAATGCAAATTTTAGACAATCTAAAATACACACACTTGTATATTTCTTTTGTAAAATCTAAATTAGTCTGGTGAATATAAAATAACAGAGAAAAAGTATCGTTTATTGAATCGTAAATCTCATTCGAGTCGCTATATTTAGTCGCAGTCAGTCGAGGAAATCTAATATTGAATGTTATAGATTGAATTACATATTTTAAATTGTCTATAAAGATATTAAGTTATGTTGTTTTATTAAATATTTTTTTATTAAAGACGATGAAACGATAACTTGATTGACAGAGACAGAGAAAAGACGATATCCCAGTTGTCGCAGGTTTGAGTCCTGACTGAGCTTTTGATGATTTTTCATTTTACGTTTACTTAAAAAATTATACGAATGTCCTTGTACAAATATCTAAAAATAGAAGACTGTTAGCTATTAGAAGTATTATTAGCTATTGACCTCAAAGAAGTAAAATATATTCTATATTAAAACTTATTTATTTAAAACCGATATTTAATTTACAGTATACAATTATATGTGAAAAAGCATTTACGTCTTATATTATAATATATTAAAAAGGAAAATAAAAGTAAAAGTCCTGGCTAGTCTTTATATTCTGCAGATATAGATAAAATTAAATATATATATGATATACGATACTGACATACGAGTAACTCAAAGTAACTCGCGTCTTCCCGTCACAGAACTTTTACTGAAGTAAAAATAAATGCATAAATAAATACTTATCTGTTTAGTGCAAAAATTTACGAAAAAGAAAAAAAACATAAATATCTCCTGGTACAATAATGCTCATGTTTCTTAAGAGGATATCGCCAAATAATTTCGGGACTTCATTCATTATTAATGTGAATTAATAATAGTATTGATAACGAAATCCTCACGGATTTTGTTACTCCTCACTTGTAATTATTACTTCTATATTTGATATGACTTTATATAGTATTCCTGAAATGACTTACCCTAATATAATTTGTTATTGGGAATTTAAACTTCAAAATAAGTGATTATTTTTTAAGTATCTGATTTAAATTAAACGCAATTAGACATTAAAAATGTAGGGAAAGATTTTTAAAGATGTAAATTTAATATATTTACAACTTAAACATTCATAATAAGATTAACTTATAATAAAATATTCACTTCTTTATAGTTGTTTATAGTAATAGTGTTCTAGGCTTTTGAAACAATTGAATGTTATCTGTTTATTTCAACTGTGTATACGATCTCAAGTTTAATTGTTGTACTTCACCTACACTCTACTTATCTGCAGTTGTCTGTCGTAGACACGAACCCCTAATGATAGTTTAGCAAACAGATTGTTTGTTAAGAGATCTCCAGAGATATAACGCTGTAATTGTAGCACAGTACGTTAAAATCTATCACCACCACTACCCCTACGACGGGTTTGACACCCAAATTGGTAATCTGTGATATTTTCTACGAAGATATAAATTGTTGGTGTTTCATACGTTTAATACATATAGTATTAATTATAAATGCTATTTAGTATATAAATCTAATATCGATCTCACAATATTATGAATAAGATTAAGAAGAGCGAAATGTAGACCAACATGCATAAATAGTACAGGAGTAAGTAATTCCAGTCACGTAGATTTGGCAGTGAGGAGAGTCGAGTCAAATAATAATTAATGACTGCACATTAGTACTGCTATTTTTTAAATAACCTAATTTCGTAGGATTTTTCAATAATATATTTGAAATAGTTAAACATTGTAAAACTAGGTACTCCCATCCCATCCTATCCCGTTCCATCCCTGTATTCTATTCTATTGTATCGACCAATTCATTCAACATAACTTCATTTTCAGCGAATTGGTCCCAAGCCAGTCACCACCTAGATGTTTTATCATTTAGGAGCCTTAGCAAAAGTCTTCAAATATTTTTTATTTATAACAATAGTGTTATACCATACTAGGATGTCTTTCCTTATCCTTGTAAATTATGGAAGTTTAAATACATATATAATATATAAAAGTTGAAATGTAGTCTAAAATATATAATCAAGATAAGAAATTTTTCATTCAATACGCCTCGATACCAAAGAGACTGTTGTCAGTAATTATTACGTAACGCTGTTCCAGTTATTGTTTATTTAAATATTTGACACAAATATTAATAAAGATGTTTTATCTTTTTATTTAAAAAACTATTGATTTTCGATATGACAAATTGCTCCTAATGCTTCTATAAAGCTGATGCTTTATTTTCCAACCCATTCGACCTTATCTTCCTAATTAGACTCCCAGTAAATCGTGAAGAAATTGATGATTTCTCGGCGAATAACTACATTTTTAATTTTTTTTTTTTATTATCTAGAACCCATTTTACTGACATAATATGTATTAAAGTATATACAATTAGAAAGGAACTGATCAAAGAGTTTATTCATTTTTAGATGTTGTATTTGCATATGAAATTGTAAACAGATTACGAAGCAAATAAGAGTCTGTGTATGTTGCTCCCGCCACGGCTCGCTGCGTGTTGGACGTGACCAGAATAACTGTCGCTCAATTGATATGTTTATTGTAATGGATTTTACTACACTTTATTTCAGTTTAATGAAATAATTCGATATCAGGTACATACAGAATAAATAGTTATATTGAGGATTCTCGTGGATTTTATTTTATGAATTAAACACTTCACTTCAGTCAAATAACCTTGGTTTTATTTATAACAGACAAAAGAAAATACAGCGTCCGTCCTACATGTTTATTTTTCCAAAAAGCCCTTGAGCAAAGATAATATAAACTTACTATAGATTGAGTTTTAACCACAGATAAAACAGATTATACAATTGCATTTACCATCAAGTTAAAATTTATCTTCGTTTTTCAAATATGTTTAAGTTGTTGGTTCTTATTTTAAAATTATTTTTATATTTTTGTTTGGTTCACTTACTCTATGCCGAAATATAAATTTTGTATAATTCATTGTTACCAGTTACATATTCTCTAAAATTAAATGTAACGTTCATATATATGTAGAATTAGTATGTTATGATTATATTTTATTTAATCAACTATTAATATAAATAAATAGCAAAGTCAAACGTTGACATTGTTTGTAACACAATTTAACTAATTCATTTATTGATCCATTTGATACTTATTGTGACAACAATATGTATCTAATTGAGAAGTAATAAATAGTTATATGTTTACAATAATATTATATTCAACCTTAAACTGTATTTTAAACTAGAAGAAAAGTAATCTATTATTATGAAAATAACGATATTGTAGGATTGTTTCAATTCAAATATTATAATATAAATTTTAAAATTAGTAATATATCTTCAGATGAGAGTAGGCGTAATAACATATACACGTTCACAAAATAACTTTTTAAAATGTGCATGTAATAAGTAAAAGTTGTGGCGGCGATAATTAAACAACACAAGAAGTGGCTTTTATTATTAACTACCACCATCGTCTTATTTGCTATTTAAAATTGTTGAATTCATTGTATTTAGTACAAACAATAGACCTATATAGATCAGGGACTTGTGGAGTGTATTGCCGATGTTCCTGAGTACCTACTTATTTGTTTGATCGTCAGTTCCTCAATCATGCTGAAAGTAAAACGATTAGTACATGTTATATAGTTCATATTATATTCTCACTACTAGTTAGATATTTCCATATGCAAAACAAAATAAAACAAAAACACATATTTGAAAACTCATCTTAAACACCGGCTTGAGGATTCGTTATCTTTATGAATACTTGAGAGATAACCAACGACCTGTGAAGGTATTCGCTACAGACATTTAAGCTGTTAAAGGTCTGCAGCGAAAACAAATTTCTTCAAATTTCTTGTAAATATATTGAAAAGAGTTTTATCACTTTATATTCTTTTAACGCAGTCTTTCATATTCCATATTTTATAATATTTTATTATTGACTATATCTCTGGGATCTTAAGGACAAGATAATGAAGGTTAAAGTTTTAATAAATAATAATATAAATTCTATAACCTGATAATATAATTTGTCAATCCTCTTGAAAAGTGAAAAGTGCATACCAGTCTAATAAATAATTTTATTATAATTACATACAAATTTTTAGTTATCCGGAGTATCCGGAGAACGATCTGAAGTCTTGTGGCAAATATTGTAAAAAATTGTTTATACAATTTAGAATTATAATTTGGTATTCTGATTATTAATAATTGTTATTTTCTCAGATTGTCTGGATGCACTAAAAATTTAAATTATTCCTTTAGGAATTCGATGAAATAATACATAGTAGTGTAGAGAAAGTACATGTAAATCCCGATGACGACTAATAGCTAGTTACTTAAGCTATTGACCAAAAGTTATCATATTTGATTAAGCCGCACGGTTCGTATTTGTCATGTTTTGAAGTCGCTCAAGCTTATTTAACTTGTCCTCGGTCACATTACTAAAGGGCACAACGCTCTTGCGATTCTCGGATTCTCACAGTGCTGATATGTATTATTGATATTGAACGTTACAGTGAAAGTAAATATTTATTATATTATATTGATAGCAAAATTGTATCCAATCACGAAAATCCTCAGTAAATTAAATAGGAATCCTCCATTACAAATATAAATAAAATCTTTTGTTCTGTGAAAACGATTCCGAATAAGTGTGACTATGCTATTAAATTTGTTTTTTGATATTCGAAAATATTTGCAGAATATTACAATACGATATTACAATATTCAAATTAAATATAACAAAGGGAGACTGTTTTCCTACAAAGGGAGCCAGGCTCTTTATTGTTATATAAAATAAACTCAATCCAAGGAATAATATTAAACAAATTACAAGAATAGAATCTCTTCAATATCTATGAGTATCAATACGATATGGTTATCTTCAAAAAAGACGTGTACTCCGACCTTCAAGATAAGAGATGATATTGTCATCGATAGTACTCCCGTGTTATATTATATATATTATTGTTTATATATTGATCTTCCATGATATAATGTTTTGTAGTGTGGATAATGCCATAATATCATTGTTTATATAACTATTTAATTCTATTAAAACTAAGTAATATATATATATTAAAGATTATTATTGTATTAATTAAATTTAATAATTTAATTGAAATAAATATTTAATTTTGTTAGTATTTAACTTATCCAAATGTTTAAAGCTGTGATTACGACCAAACGCCATTGAAAGTCCATTTATATTATATTATTATGAATTCCTTATATTATATGATATAAGGAATTCATTCATATACATATATATATATATATATATGCCGGAGTACCGCAAACATTTTACTTTTTTCCTGTCTTTTTGTGAGTTATAGACAAGACTAGCCAAGAATAACAGTTATAATTCAATTTGCATCCCTAATTTCATTTGTTTGGCATTATCCTATATTTAATAATCGAAACAGCTATAGAAAACATACAATAAATATATATTTTTACAAAAAACAGTTATTTTCTTAAGCGGTGGCCATCCGCCTGTAGTTAATTAATTACATCTCGTGTGGGTTGTCTTCACCGGCTGGGTACCACACGGACAAAAGATTGACATAAAAGAGCTCCTATAGCTGCAGCTGCTACGATGACCAGTACTTAATCCAAACATCAACCCACGACATGGAAAGTTTGTCTCCTTATCTTATCTTACTCTCCCGAGCCCTCCCACTTTTTCAAATGGTATATGTAATTAAAAAATATTTATTACTAATAATTAATAGCTCTATTGGCTTGGTCACTATCAGCCTATAAAATATTTGGGAAAAAAAATCAATGGAAAGAAAGTTATATAGATTGGTAACATTAATAAAATTAATATTGATATAATAGTCTAAGATCCCGTTGCAAAATGACAACGTTTATATCAGTTAATCTTCATTTAAGAAATTCAGTCATAATGAGAAGAAAATAAAAAGTTATTGGAAAAATATGAAATTTATTATATATTGAAGATTATTCAGAAAGAACGAAAATGTAGTTCATAATGTATTATTAGTGTTTAATCGCTCGTTCACAATCCACTTCAAGCGGCCTCTTATCCAAGCTCCCTTCCTGCTAGCATTTGTTATGTTACCAAGGGATGGGTGACCTGACATGTTGTAACAAGATTAATATTAAGCCTGGATAGTGCAACAAGCCGCATACGTATAAATTTAACTTACTTTGAAGACAGTGAAATACATTTATGTATTCAGTACGTCTTTAGGTATAACAAATTATTTTAGTGAACAACGGTAGTATTCCTATAAACCTTTAATTGTCCAAGTAAGTTTGTAATATTGTATTAATAGATATATGTGAAAATAGATAATCACATTAAAGACAATAAAAAAAATGTAATAACGTGTAAAACTAAAAAACAGGATAGATGAAAACATACAGACTGTTAAAACAATAAACATACGATACCGACCCTTGAGTAATTCAATAAGTCACGTTCAGCAAACTAGAGATGTGCTTCTATTTAAATAACTTGTATTTTTATTAAAATTTCAATAAAATTATCGTACTATTACATTTCCACGGACAAACGGAAATAAAGCCCGCCGACAAATCGATTCCTAACCGCGAGTACCTCAGTTTTCTCTTCTTGCTATTTGGTATTCGAATGTCTATAATATATAATATATAATACTTATTTATTGCGAATGAGTGTATTTGAATTCTTCCTACAAGTAAATTATTACAAAGTTACTCACTATTTTGAAAACATGACCATTTTGGATTATTTCGCAAACCGGTCAAAAAGTCAAAAATAAAAAATAAATATTATTAGATTAATACAAACAAAAAGTCAGCCAACAGATTCCAAATTTTATTGTTGTGTTAATTAATATTTTAAAATTTTCATTGTACTATTTTGTATTTAATTTGGAAGTAACCATACCAAATGGTAACTAAAGTAGTATTTCTAGACACAACTTTGCACTACGAATTTATGTTAGCGAGAGTTTATGTATAAATAAATATGTTTAGAAACTTAATGTATGATATAAGTTCGTTGTTTTTAGATGATGATATTATAATATATTATTATGAAATTTTTTATACAAAATGCAAAAGAGTTTTACTAAAATGAACTGCATTTTAAAAACAAATGATTACTTAGAATGCAGTTTATTTAATAAACAAATGATCACATTTTATAATAATTATTCAGATTAAATTATTGGAAATCGACATTTGACCTGTATTTCAATTGTTAATTAAATATGTTAAAGGACCAGTATCAAACATAAAGCACTCCATTACGTAGAAACTTTACACATTTTAATTAATCGTCACCAGCGGATACGAGATGACAATGAAGTAGTCTGTTAACCGGACAGACGTCTCCGTCAACTTTATTATCCGGACAGAGCAGAGCGTTTTCAATGTTCAATTGAGTGTACAGAGTGGACACGCAATCACGACTGGACGTCTGCCGCCGACACTGGGACGAAATATCGAGTTAATTAAATTTTTAACCAACACACAAACATATATGCAAATTGTATTCAGGTTTATGTTCATTTTAGTTTTAATTTCCATGTTTAATTAGCTACGTTATAACAAAATTTACAATAATTTTTGTGACGAAAGGCTATCTACAATTTAGCATTGCTTTTTGTAATCGAGTAATTAAGTAGAGAAACTAAATCGTGTTAAAAATTGCTTACAATTTTAAAGTTCTTAATAGTATTTATGATATAATTCAAACCTTTTAGAATATTTATCACAACTCAACTATCACAAGTGAGTCTCGAGTCATTAAACAATACTTCCACTTAATCATACTTCCGGAGTTTGATCTGTTCGTAGACGTAATACGTTACATTATTATTTACAGACATACTTTTATCATTTAATTACTAAATGTTAAAATAACTGTTTAATAAATGATATGAAATAATTTTGTGTTATTAAAAAAATACATAGACAAAGATAACTAAATCCCGTTCCTTCAAACAATGAAAACTGAACTCATTCCACAACATCGCGGTTATTCTCTCGCCGAAGTTCAACTGACTTCCAGCGCTGCCAATGTAATCGTATTTTCCTAATGGTTATACCCTTACAAAAGATTTTTTATGTTATTTCATGTTAAGTCTTGGTTGTTGGTATTGACATAGATTTTATTTGTACCGTACAATCTAAATTTCCATGATATTTCTATAAAATATTAAAATTTGCGATCGCTATCTTAAGACACCCATTAAGATAACAAAAATCATAACAAGATTTTTATCATATTTTCTATTACCAAAACAAGGTTTTGAAACCTATTAATATTAAATATTTAACTCTAAACCAATGCAACATTTCCGTGGTGAATGAACACAGATCAGTTAGCATCAGTTAGCATCAGTTAGCATCAGTTAGCATCAGTTAGCATCAGTTAGCTAATAGGTGTATCAGTTATTTATGTCTTATTTGTATTCATGGCAGTCTCTTATCTCACTCGTGTGAGGTTTATTGAAATATTATAATGTAAATCAACCGTTGACTGCGATCATATCTCTCTGCTATAATGGTAATAGATCAATTATAATATTCACTTAGTTAAGATATGAACTAAGTGATTACTTTAAATGGATCATTGTATTATTGTAATAAGATCTTAAACTTAAGCAATCCTTCCAAGACAATAACCTTGTATAACCTTGTATTACCTTGTATTATATTATATTTTTAACAGTATGTTGTAGTTGAATTGTTTCTTTATTATGAACGATAGATGTATGGAGACTAGACAGAAATGTTTATTATTACTTATTATACAATTCATTTAATTAATAATTTAATTAATAATAAATCTTATATAACGTCTTGTGATTCAAAATAGTTTTTTCTAATTCGAGTTTTAAAAAGAAAATGTATTTAAGAAGAATTCTTGTTTATAAAATTACAAATTATCTAATAGTATTATGAAAGTTTTCTTGCAAATAAATGTATTTTTTCTTCCAACCCAATGGTGTCAAGCTTTTAAAAAGATCGGAACCTTTTAGAGGCACGTGGCGTCGCACTAATGACCACTGTTACCTACCTTTATACAACAACAGAGACACTTCCTCACACTAGCGCATTGTAGTACAAAATTAATACAATTATATAATCGTCTACAATGCTTTGAATAATGTTTTTTTACATAACTTCTAAAGTACTAATAGCTGTAGGATGAGTAAGTTTATGATGGTATAATACTAGGTATTTAATTCATTAACAAATTAACTTGACATATTCACCTGAAGTTTGATCAAATTGGTCCAAAGCTATTATTATACCTGATTGGAGTACATTGATGCGGCAAGTTACTACCCGCTATGTATCTATTTAATATAAGTAAATCAACGAGTTGCCGTTCTACATCTTAGGCTCATGTGTTGTCTTGATATTTATAACAATAGTCCTCATACCACTACATTATAGACAATAAGATAAGGAATTTAGAATACACATCAATTAAGGAAAAGGACTGACATGCATTTACTAATTTTAATTTTATCTTCAAATAGTGTCTCAAAGGATAATTTTAAAATAATTATTATTCTTTATTGTTACTTGAAAGATATTGAACATTGGTTGTATTAATTAAATTTAAGTTTCAATATTATTATTTACATTTAGAGTTCAAAGTCTGTAACGAACTGTTAAAATTATTCATCACAAATTTCAAATAAAAACGGTTGTTTGATTTTCTTGAGCAGTATTTTATCGACATCTACTACATGAAACTAAAATCTAGATCCAACCTTTAGTAATACTGCTTTGGCGAGCAAGTTTTCAGTGTACTCTCATTAAAAGATCGATTTTAATACGAAATTCCATCGCCCTGTTTAGTTCTAAAAAGAAGGCTATATTTATAAGTTATTGATTTGAATCACTCGTACAATTATTGTATTGTGTTTTACCTGAAGAGTAGAACAGAACGGAACTTATTCATAGTATATAAAAAAACTATTTTGACAAAGATTTTGAATTGAGCTTTTATGGTCAGAAAGTCAGGACTTCTGTAAAAAATAAAGAAAAAAATGAAGAGTAGTTAAACCTTTTTCTGTTTATTTAGAAGAGCTTTAAAGAAATTTGGCCTAAGAAGCTGTTAAATGTCTGTAGCGAATACCTTCACAGCTAATTGTTTACGTTTTAAGTATTCATAAAGATAAGGAATCCAAAAACTGGAGATTGCGAAATGAGTTTTTAAATCAGTGTTTGTTGTAAAAGTCTACCGGGATTTAAATAGTTACTTTGCATATGAAAGTAGACATAGTGTCAATATACAGTGATTATATAAAATGAACCTTGTACTTTATAACACGTACTCACTACTTAGATACGCAGGAATGTTGTAAATACACTACAAATCCTCGGTCTATTTAGATTTATTGTTTTTACTAAGATACAATTCAAACAATTTTATAACACCAGATAAGATGATAGTCCATTATCATCGTCGAAAAGTATTAAACATTTTATCCAATTGATATTAGTTTACATCTTTAAAGTAAAATGTGGTAGAAATAAGTAAAAGAGAAACGTATCAATTGCACGACAGTTACTCCGGTCACGTCCAACACGCAGCGAGCCGTGCCGAGACAACCATACACTCAACACTTATTTGATTTGTAATCTCTCTAACAAACCTCAATTTGACAAGATTTGAACAGTTTCATATGCAAAATTTAACATTCAAAAATTAATAGCTTAGATGAGAAGTTAATTTCTATATTATATGTTTTAGTACGCATTATGTAGGTTATATAAATGTCATATTTTCTATATTTAGACTCAGTACGTATAAATAAAATTAGATTTTTGAGTTTATTTCTAGCTGGTCCTACTTCACTAACTTTATTTTCCGTATATAATTTTTCGAAGTTAGAATGCTTGTCTTCTATGTTATTAACAGTTTTATTAGTCCTGACACACACTCATAGTATCTATACACACACATTCCAGTAACGAGTGAACGACTCTACATACGTCTCTGTCCTTTTCTCTCTCTCTCACTGTCTCTTTCTTTAATAAATGGTTATACATAAATCATTTATTATCTCATCATCTATTATTATTTATTATATAAAAGTTCTTCCTGATTGCAATTCAATAACACGTTTGAAAACGTATATTTGAAATCAGTACTTTTCTGTATCAACGCTCGAGTACGGAATGTAAGAATAAATGAAATAAACTTATTGCTCGTAATTTTCCTAAAATATCTTTGTACATTTAGATGCTTTTTTTTGATCACATAATTAAAATTGAACTGATTTAATGATATTTCTAAAATAATGAAGTATTCATATATGATTTATGAAATCTAAACTTTAAAATAGAAAGTTTTATTTTTTATTCTTTAGTTTTGATTTTTAGTTTAAAACTATAATTTTTTTCAAATGTTTGTTTCACGTACTGTTCTCATATTCACATATATTTTGTTACTTACCATACATACATAAGCCTGTGTAAAAAAAATATTAAACACGACTCTTGGTCTTAAATTGAGCTTTTATTTAACACTGTGTAATTTGTATACCTGATGAGATATACATATACATATATATAAATAATAAAGCTGTGTATGACATGTAGTTTTAATATTTATCAAGACACCACTTCTATAAGTATTTGTAAGGACCGTGGTATCATATTACACTTTGAATTTTAATCAATAAATGAGTTAATAAATTCATTGTATCCGGTAGTACTGGTAGGTTCGAGGCTTGATGCCAATAATAACTAGTCCTCACTTTTATTGTATTAAAATAAATAAATCATTCAATAAAACTTACAAAGCTCTGCGATAGGATCTGCACGTTGTTGAAATTTTAGACCGAATACAGGTCTTATATGAAGCCGGTTTATAATTCTCTTTGAGTATTCTGTAGAGACGTGTATCGATTTGTCGGTAAATTGATTCTCAGCTTTCACGTGGCAAAAAAATAACTTAGATACTTTATTTTAGCTTTATCTTACTCGCAACTTCGTTTATATGAACACTTAATAAAATATATACCTTTCTCTCTGAGTGTAACTCGATGTCAGGAGTGGAAAATTATATTATGAAGTGCCGCAAATGACTGAGTTACGTTAGTATAATTCATGATGTCTTACGTCTTTATATCTACAGATGTTATTATAAACCACAAAAAACTAAAATTAAATACTTGAAGTACTTATCTACTATATATTCTAATCTTAATCACAAAATTAATAAAACTCTACAATGCTTCCTTACAGATTATGTTGAATTTGAATGCTGTTTATTCCTAAGTTATTATAAATGCAAGGAAACTAATACATTTGACGCTAACTCAGGTGTAAGAGTTAGCTGACCTATATAAGGGATTACGAGGTGAAAAAATTACTGATTCGTAATGTTTTTTTATTTTCTTTATTACAGGTAATAAAATATGGTACAAAACTACACGCACTTTTAAAAAACTCTTTTACGATATAAGCAATAGTGCTTTATGCCTTGTTGTTTCCCTTTCAGTATCAGTTTATCTAATAATGATGTCTTATAAACTAACACACATCCCAAAATTGTTTTATACTACCACCACTAATAAATCTATAATCTTTTAAATTATCTTTAGGCATAAACGTGTCTAGCCATGTTAAGCTTATTTAAGTTTAAAAAGTATTTTATTCTTGAACTCACAAACGCGGACAAGACTTCAACTTACAAATTCTTCGAAATCTTATTGATCCTCCGTCAATTTAGTTATTTAGTCGTTACACTAACTAGTGAGGTGGAGTCTTACACGTGTTTATGAAAGTTTCATTAAACATGTATTTAAAAATATATGGGTCATTCTTTCTATAATTTACCTATTTTTTCCAAAGGGCCACCAAATTGGCTGATTTTTTTTCACAGTTTCCTCTCTATAAAAAAAGATTTGATATTTTGACAAAAAAAGATAAATATATTAACAAAAATGTTTATACCTATAAAAGTCAACAATAAATTCGTTCTGAATTTACTGTCAACATTGTTTTTTGTTTGTTTATGTTTGGACTTTAAAAAAATACTGCGAAACCAGATAAAAAATGACCCTATTTTTTTACCGATAAAAAGTGAAAAACTCACGATTTTACAAAAAATTCGATTTCTCAAATACTCCATCACCGATTTTAACGTTTCTAGCGTTAAAATTTTTGGAACATCTCAAACTAACTGTAAAAAAAATTCAGCCATATTTTTGGCCAAGTTTTATTTTTGCGACTGTTTATAGTTAAGACAGAAATGTTGTTTGACTCATTTCAACTTTTTAATAGGAAATAATTCCAGTTTACACATAACGCTTCTCATTGCTATTTCTTAATTCTAATATGACATATATATTGTGAATTGAATTTTATCAGAATGTTGAATGTTCATTTTAATTAATCGTCACTAGATGATACGAGATGACAATGAAGTAGTCTGTTAACCGGACAGACGTCTCCGTCAACTTTATTATCCGGACTGAGCAGAGCGTTTTCAATGTTCAATTGAGTGTACAGAGTGGACACGCAATCACGACTGGACGTCTGCCGCCGACACTGGAGCGACAGATCGACTTAATTAATTTTTAAACCAACACACCAACATATATGCAAATTGTATTCAGGTTTATGTTCATTTTAGTTTTAATTGCCATGTTTAATTAGCTACGTTATAACCAAAATTTACGATAATTTTTGTGACGAAAGGCTATCTACAATATAGCATTGCTTTTTGTAATCGAATAACTAAGTAGAGAAACTAAATCGTGTTACAAAAAAGCTTGTAATTTTAAAGTTCTTAATAGTATTTAAGATATAATTCAAACCTAATTACAATATTTTTTACAACTCAACTGTCACAAGTGAGTCATGACTCGTGTAATAATGCTCGCAGATATAAAGGTTCTAGATTGCATTATTATTCACAGACATACAATACTTTTGTATTTTAATTACTAAATGTTAAAATAACTGATGAATAAATGATATCTAATAACTTTGAGTTCATAAAAAAACACAGACAAAAAAAAAAAACTGAGTACCGTTCCTTTGAACAATGAACTGAACTCATTTCACGGCATCGCGGTTATTCTCTCGCCGAAGTTCAACTAACTTCCAGCGCTGCCAATGTAATCGTATTTTCCTAATGGTATACCCTTACAAAAGATTTTTTATATCATTTCATTTTAAGTCTTGGTTATTGATATTTACAGAGACTTTATTTGTACCATACATTGTATATTTCCATGATATTTCTATAAAATATTAAAATTTGCGATCACTGTCCTAAGACAGCCATCAAGATAACAAAAATCATAACAAGATTGTCATCATATGTTCTATTACTGATTGTATAACCAAAACATGGTTTTTAACACCTATTAATATTATATATTTAACTCTAAACCAATGCAATATTGCCGTGGTGAATGAACACAGATCAGTTAGCATCAGTTAGCATCAGTTAGCTATCAGTTAGCTAATAGGTGTATCAGTTATTAATGTCTTATTTGTATTCATGACAGCCTCTTATCTCACTCGTGTGAGGTTTATTGAAATATTATAATGTAAATCAACCGTTGATTCCGATGATATCTCTCTGCTATAATGGTAATAGATCAATTATAGTATATATCACTTAGTTAAGGTATGAACTAAGTGATTACTTTAAATGGATCAGTGTATTATTGTAATAAGAACTTCAATTTAGCTAATCCATTGAAGATCATAAACCGCTATGTAAATTATTATTTTACTAATATTATTATAAGTCTAAATAAAATCTTATCTTAGTAAAGACAGAAATATTTATATTTATTTATATTACAATATATTTAATAAAGAAGATTGATTATATTTAATCTTTTTTTACGTCTTGTGCTTGAAAATTGTTTTTTTTAATTCGAGTTTTAAAAAGAAAATGTATTTCAGAAGAATTCTTGTTTATAAAATTACAAATGACCTCATAGTATAATGATAGCTTTTCTGTAAATAAATTTATATTTTCTTCCAACCCCGTGGTGTTAAGCTTTTAAAAAGATTGGAACCTTTTAGAGGCACGTGGCGTCGCACTAATGACCATTCCTACCTACCTTTATACAACAACAGTAACACTTCCTCACACTAGTATATTGTAGTACAAAATTAAAACAGCAGCTTGATTAGAGCTCAATCTATAAAGTGCTCGAATCACTATCTGCTATATGTTTAGTTAATAAGTATTAATTAATTTAATTAAGTTAACCAGATAACCATTGTACCCCAGGCTTATAAAGCTCGTGCGTGGTATTTATATTATTTACTTATAACAATAGTCCTTATATAGACTATAAGCTAAAGAAACTATAATATGTAAAAATAAAGGAAAAACACTGACATCTTTTTTTATTTTACTTTCATCCTTAAATTATGTCTAAAAAAATAATTTAAAAATAGTAATTATTCTTTATTGTCACGTTGTTAAAATCTATAGCGTGGAAAACATGTTTTTTTATATTTTTGAAGGTAGCTTTGACGCCTGAGAGACGAGGACTGACGAAGAAGTTTCGTATTAATTGCGCAGAATTTGGATTAACCTGTCTCATAACTTGTATAGATGTAAATACGATCCTTGTGTGTGTAAAGGAATAACTTTAAACAGAACACTTTAAGCAAAATATTTGGATCTAAAGTTATAATTAAATATCTATCAGAAGCTAGACCCTTGTCCAAGGTTTAAATGTACCAAGTGAGTTATAGAGCATTGTAAAGTTCTGATTAAGTTAATAATTCAAGTTTATCTCTAATAAGTTTTCAGAAGTCTACCTGCTCATTTATCTTCATGTATCTCAATATTTATAAACTGTACTATTTAATATGCTATCTTTAGTAAATATAACAATTGATAACATTTCTAGGCTTCATTAATGTGAATGAATGTAAAAATCACTAAAAGAGAAAGTAAATTTAAAACAAATATTAAAAATTTAAGTTTGTAAAATATTTGAGATGGAATACTTTTAAGTCTAATAATGTAACCATGTGAAATGGATCAAAATTTGAATAATAAAATTAACAAATAATGAGTGTGTTTGTTTGAATTGTGACCATTCATCTTATTTTTATGTGATGTACTTGATGTTTTGTCATTGTCAACCTCATCTTACAAATGTTTGATAATTTCATATAATATATTCCACTACGATATCTATATAGTGAGAGAAAAAAAGTCTAAACCGGATATTACTTATTAGGTTGTGTTTTAACTTTTAATAGTATGAAGCTTTTATAGAGTAGCAAGCACTTTAGTTTTTAATTTGATAAAGTACACTTTACTGAAGAAACGGTTCAGGCTTAGATTAAATCATTTCATAAGGGTAATATATTTATCAATTAAAACAGTATATGAACCCGCTACCTTATAGATTATGTACTCATAAATCTGCCAAACTAAACTGTAGTGTCTAATGAAATACTTTAAAGCTTCCTAATGTTAGAGTATGAAATCACATTGTAAAGGTTACTTATACAACATTCAGTGATAGTTAACAAGTTTTAATATAATTGAATAATATCTATCTACATATATGTATATATAATAGAGAATCCGTTAGAAACAAATTTTTCTTAGTTTGAACCGGTGCCAAAATATCAAATTGTTAGTGAATGAATGATGGTCTGTCCTCACAAACTTTGTTTACATTCATCAATATGGTCTAATACTGAGGTTGCATTTATATTTAATAATTCTCTAAAAGATTCTGTTATTAATTCAAAAGTAGCTTTTATATAAATATGACTTCAGTTATAAAATAACTTTTCAGTGACATTTAATCAACAAAGGAAATAAACATATCGATCCAATGTATTTTTGTGACTTACATATATACGTTATACACCTCTGATTAGTAAACCGATTTCATCAATATTTATAATACTGTAGGTAAGTAATTATCAAAGATGGCCTGCAAGTGGTGTTCACGACATACAATTAATTCACTAAACTATTAAGTGTCCGTACACGATAGAGAACTACAGTGATAGAGACTGCAGATGAAACAGAATAATTAAACCTGGGATAGGATTTATACAGGTACGTTAAAACATTGATTTAATTGACTATAATATATGTAAATGTTTGGTAGTATTTAAATACTTTATACTTAATTGAATATTTCACTAAGATTTTTATAAGTTTTGACATTGGATTCATTTTTGATAATTTACCTGTTATATGTAATGAAAAATATAAGGTCTGTCTGTGGTTATGTTTTTAATTCAGATCTTTCTTATTACATTACTCGGCTGTTTTTGATTTCGTACTAACTGTAGGTGATGTGTAAGTTATAACACAAACGACGGTTTAACTGTGGATTATGGATAAAGATGTATGTGTACCTTCTTAGTTTATATTATTATTATTTTAATAATAATAATTCATAATTATTGTGCTACTGTTATATTTATCTTTTTCAAAACATTTGAAATCGAAAGATGTAAATAAATCGTGGTCAAGAGTGAAGATAAGATCTCTTTGTCTACATAACTTAGTTGAGACTTAAACATTTTTAGTATTTAATTCAGAATTATAATATTTCACGTCATACTAATTGAAATTATCTATATCTTTTAAAGTAAGAACGAAGGTATGATTAAAACAGACACAGGGGAAACTTGTAATTGCTAGCATGGATACAATCAGTTGGAATTGCGTTATCAGGGCGCTTAGGACGCTAACGATCGATCCCGAATTAGCAGCCAATATCCTTGAATCATAAAATTAGTACCAAGTAGATACTATTACATAGATGTTTTTTGAATTCTTGTAATTCATTATTAATTATGCCTTCACCTCTGTAGCTACTATATAGTTGATTTATGATGATTAGATAAATATTATTTATAGTTCACGAGGCATGAATTAAACTGGTCATCAAGGAAAAGAGCCATAGTAGATTAAGAGTATCCAAGTAAAGAGATCATTCAAATTGGTCATTCCCGTCACATATATTGAACACAGTAAAGTTTTTTTAAACACTAAGAGGGACTTGTGTTGCACTTTTCAAGAGGGTTGACAAATTAGATTATAATATACAAATTATTATATTTAAGTGTTAGTTAAATTATTTATTAAAACTTTAACTTTCATTATCTCGTCCTTAAGATCCCGAAGATATAGTAAACAATAAAAATATTATAAAATATAGAACATGAAAAACTGCATTAAAAGTGGTAAAACCCTTCTCAATATATTTACAAGAAATTTGAAGAAGATTTGCTCTTGCTACAGACATTTAACAGCTTAAATGTCTGTAGCGAATACCTTCACAGTTCGTTGGTTATCTCTCAAGTATGCATAAAGATAACGAATCCTCAAGCCGGTGTTTAAGATGGGTTTTCAAATCTGTGGTTTTGTTGAGATATCTATGAAGATTTAAATATATATATGCATATGGAAATATCTAACTAGAACTATATAATATGTACTAATCGTTTTACTTTCGGCATGACTTTGAATGAATGAAATGAAAAAAAAATGAATCTTTTAAAGTGAGGAACTGACGATCAGACAAATAAGTAGGTACTCAGGAACATCGGCAAAACACTCCAGAAATCCCTGATCTATATAGGTCTATAGTTTCTACTAAGATACAATTAATGCAACAATTTTATAATATCAGATAAGACGATGGTGGTAGTAAATAAGAAACCCATTCTTGTGTTGTTTTATTATCACTGCCACAACTTTTACTTTTTACATGTACATTTTAAAACTTATTTTGTGAACGTGTGTAAGTTATTACGTGGACGTTCATCTGATATATTACTTATACTAAAATTTATATTGTAATATCCAATTGAAACAATCATAGAATATTGTAATTTTCATAATAATGGATTACTTTTCTTGAAGTTTAAAATACAAATGAACTTTAAGATTGAATATAATAATATCATAAACATATAACCATTTATTATATATGAAATGAAAACATTGTTGTCACAATAAGTATCCAACGGACCAATAAATCATTTAGTTAAATTGTGTTACAAACAATGTCAACGTTTGACTTTGCTATTTATATTAACAGTTGATAAAATAAAATATAATCATAACAAACAAACAAAACAAATTCTACAAATATATGAACGTTGCATTTAATTTCAGAGAATATGTAACTGGCAACAATATTATTACGGTTTAATTAACAGTAGTTTTAAGCTGGAATAAAAAAAAACTCCAATGAATTATACAAAATTTATATTTCAGCATAGAGTAAGTAAATCAAACAAAAATATAAAAATATTTTTTTAATAATAGCCAACAACATGACAATATTTGAAAAACGAAGATAAATTATAACTTGATGGTGAATGCAATTGTATAATCTGTTTTATCTGTGGTTAAAACTCAATCTATGGTAAGTTTATATATTGTCTTTGCTCGAGGGCTTTTTGGAAAAAGAAACATGTAGGACGGACGCTGTATTTTCTTTTGTGTTATAAATAAAACCAAGTTTATTTGACTGAAGTGAAGTATTAATAAAATTATTAATAAATATTCATAAAATAAGATCCACGAGAATCCTCAATATAACTATTTATTCTGTATGTACCTAATATCGATTTATTTCATTAAACTGAAATAAAGTGTGGTAAAATCCAGTAAAAGAAACATATCAATTGTGCGACAGTTATTCTGGTCACGTCCAACACGCAGCGAGCCGTGCCGAGAGCAACATACACAGACTCTTTGCTTTGTAATCTCTCTACAATTTCATATGCAAAATACAACATCTAAAAATGATTAAACTCTTTTATCAGTTCCTTTCTAATTGTATATACTTTAATACATATTATGTCAGTAAAATGGGTTCTAGATCAAAAACAATTATGAAAGTAGTTATTCGCCGAGAGTGCAGAATAAACAATGCATATTTTTTTATCATATTTATTCGTTATGGTTTTCTCTGATTTTTTTAAATGTTAGATCGATATTCTTAATTTTAGATGCTTGTGTATTTATAGTGTTTTCATAGATTGTACATAAGACACACAAGGTCATTTTGAGTTTACTCGGCAATTGAGGTCATATTTTGCTATCTGTGTTCGCACATTTTATGTTGTTTATTTCAAAGATAGGACAAACAAATAAGATTTACATATATATTATATACATAATAATTATATAAATCTATACCAGTACAAACGAAGACTTCAATTTTTATTTTTTTAACTGTTCTAACCTGAACCTGAATGATTATATAATATAAATATAAGTCGCTACATCTATAAGGTTTCATTTGAAAAAACTTACTAAACTTTTAACCTTTGCAAAAATGAATAACACCAAAACATGTTGCAACTGAAATTAATTCTCCCTAGGATTTTGTTACATAAAACTATATATAAATAGATCTAGGCCAAGACAGACAAAATCTGTTCTTATGTTATCTTAGTATAGTTAACCTGATGAGGTCTTGTAAGATCAGTTAATCAGTCAGTCAATTGAGTACATTTAGTCGCTAGAAGCTGGAATATTGGTTACCTTAGTTTAACAACGAAGCAATTACTAGGAGCCATTATTTTTCTTTTTACAGTCTCTGTCTCTCGCTCTCTTATTGTCCAGTTCTCTTATGTCGAAATTATTATATAAAAATCTTTAATAGCTGCTGACATCCATCTTGTTCATGATGTTGTTCGTTGTTGTATAATTGTGATGTTTAAAATTAGTATGCTCTGTACAAATCTCGAATACCGGATGCAAGGAACGATCAAATGTATTTTACTTCCCACGGAGTCTTTGGAGGAAGAATAGGTGTGCTTTTAATATTAATTAGTATTTTTTGAGATTTTATCTAATTGTTTTAAAGAGCATCGGAGACTTTTTAAAATTGATCAAATTTTATTTTAAATAAACCCTAATAGCAATCCGTAAAAGTAATGTTATCATCTATTCGTAGGTATTAAAATAAACATTTTCAAAATTTTGCCGTAACTTCTAAAAACTTTTTGAATTGTACTTAAATTCTAACAATCAGATATAGATAAAATTAAATCAATACTTCTTAATCGTAATAGGATTTTCTATATCTGTAGACTTAAAATGAAAGTTAGGAGATTCCAAGTTTGAACTCGTTATCGAGAAACTTTAAAAGTGAGTCCATTTCTATTAAAATTAACATCTTAGAAATTAATTAGATATCATTTTAGATCAATAATTGTCTTCACGTTTCTATAAATATGTTTTATGTAGGAAATCTATTCCTTGGATTGAACATTTGTTACATCTTAATACATTATATACGAGTATTCTATATTACTATAACTAATTTCATAAAATTTACTACGAAAACTTTTTTGACGTTTTGTGTATTATAAAAAATATTAGATTATTACATTGCAAAACACATATTATTTGAAAATATAATTAATAAAATCTATAGCTCAAATCAGAGGTACATGCGAACACCAAGTTCCAAATCTTTCAAATATATTGCAACTAACACAATTACGAGGCCCAGCAATCTGCACTGATTGAACAAAAATCAACTTTAAGGACATATACTACAGTAGTATTTTGAAGTTAGATTTGAAGTACTGTAACTTCGATTGCAACTTAGAAAAAGAAATCATCAATTTCTTCACAAGTTACTGGGAGTCTAATTAGGAAGATAAGATCGAATGGGGTGGAAAATAAAGCATCAGCTTTATAGAAGCATTAGGAGCAATTTGTCATATCGAAAATCAATAGTTTTTTAAAGAAAAAGATAAAACATCTTTATTAATATTTGTGTAATATTTAAATAAACAATGTCTGGAACGGCGTTACGTAATAATTACTGACAAGCAGTCTCTTTGGTATCAAGGCGTATTGAATGAAAAATTTCTTAGCTTGATTATATATTTTAGACTACATTTCAACTTTTATATATTGTATATGTATTTAAACTTCTATAATTTACAAGGATAAGGAAAGACATCCTAGTTTGGTATAACACTATTGCTATAAATTAAAAATATTTGGAAGTGTTGCTAAGGCTCCTAAATGATAAAACATCTAGGTGGTGACTTGCTTGGGACCAATAACTTGAAAATGAAGTTATGTTGAATGAATTGGTCGATACAATAGACTAGAATACAGGGATGGGACGGGATGGAATGGGCTGGGATGGGAGTACCTAGTTTTACAATGTTTAACTACTTCAAATATGTTATTGAAAAATCCTATGAAATTAGGATATGTAAAGAATAGCAGTACTAATGTGCAGTCATTAATTATCATTTGACTCGACTTTCCTCACTGCCAAATCTACGTGACTGGAATTACTTACTCCTGTACTATTTATGCATGTTGGTCTACATTTCTCTCTTGTGCTTATTCATAATATTATGAGATACTCGTAGATATTAGATTTATGTACTAAATAGCATTTATAATTAATACATATATAAAATTATGAAACACCAACAATTTATATCCTCGAAGAAAATATCACAGATTACCAATTTGGGTGTCAAACCCGTCGTAGGGGTAGTGGTAGTGATAGATTTTAACGTACTGTGCTACAATTACAGCATTATATCTCTGGAGATCTTTTAACAAACAATCTGTTTGCTAAACTATCATTAGGGGTTCGTGTCTACGACAGACAACTGCAGATAAGTAGAGTGTAGGTGAAGTACAACAATTAAACTTGAGATCGTATACACAGTTGAAATAAACAGATAACATTCAATTGCTTCAAAAGTCTAGAATACTATTACTATAAACAACTATAAAGAAGTGAATATTTTATTATAAGTTAATCTTATTCTGAATGTTGAAGTTGTAACTATACCAAAGTTATCTTTAACATCTTTCGCCACATTCTTAATGTCTAACAGCGTTTATTTAAGATCAGATACTTAAAAAATAAACACTTATTTTAAAATTTAAGTTCACGATAACAAATTATATTAGGGTAAGTCATTTCAGGAATACTATATAAAGTCAAATCAGATATAGAAGTAACAATTACAAGTGAGGATTGATGTGAATGAAGTACCGAAATTATTTGGCGATATCCTCTTAAGAAACATGAGCATTCTTGTACCAGGAGATATTTATGTTTTCTTTTCTTTTTCGTAAATCACTGCACTAAACAGGTAAGTATTTATTGATGCGTTTATTTTTACTTCAGGTAAAAGTAATGTGACGGGAAGCGAAAATGATTTAACAATTCACACCCGAGTTACTTTGAGTTATATCTTCTGCAGAATATAAAGTGAATTAAAAGACTAGCCAGGACTTTTACTTTTATTTTCCTTTTTAATATATTGTTATATAAGACGTTAATGCTTTTTCACATACAACGTATACTGTAAATGAAATATCGGTTTTAAATAAATAAGTTTTAATGTGGAATATTTTTTACTTCTTTGAGGTAAATACCTAATAATTCTATTGTCTTCTATTTTTTGTATATTTGTACAAGGACATTTGTTTAATTTTTAAAGTAAATGTAAAATGAAAAATCATCAAAAGCGTCAGGACTCAAACCTGCGACAACTGGGATATCATCTTGTCTCTGTCAATTACTCTATGGTGTCGCAGTGTTTTATAAAAAAAAAATAATAAAACAACATAACTAAATATCTTTATAGACAATTTAAAATATGCAATTCAATCTATAACATTCAATATCAGATGTCCTCGACTGACTGCGAGTAAATATAGCGACTCAACTGAGATTTACGATTCAATAGACGTTACTTCTTCTCTGTTATTTTATATTCACCGGACTAATTTAGATTTCACAAAAAAATATATACAAGTGTGTGTATTTTAGATTGTCCAAAATTTGCATTGCACGGTTTTTTAAGACGATGACTTTTGTAGAAGTCTTTTGCAGCATGTCAGTAGGTTCACTGTACTTTCAGAGGATGGAACATCTCTTTGGAATATATACAGTTAACCTTTAATACACTTTTTTAGTCACTAGTCCTGATCTAAATAAAAAAGATTCAACTGTAACATGACATTTTTAATATTAGAATGTTTAAGACAAATTAAATACCTCCACTCTTTTCATAACTAGAAACGGAGTTTACACTAAAGCAGAAATAAAACTTGATAACAGTATTAATAAATACTTTTTAATATAGTGATAAAAACGGTGACATTATACGAGACTTGAACTTAATCCGACCACGTGGGCACGTGAAGCACGTCTCTGCATTCGTTTTCTAACTCATTTTAATACAGTATATATTACTAATAGTACTTAGTAGCTTTCAAAACCGATGTTCTTTTTGTATAACCAGTTTCTTTAAATTTTATATTCGTTCGTTTTATTGTTTTGATTGCTACAGAATAGAGTTTCGACAGAGGCAGGATAAGCTCAGAACTTTTATACAGTTAAACCTAATGTTAATGAGAAGTAATAGGCGTGAGTAAGTAAGGAGGGCGAGCCCATTTAATAGTATAAAGTCTTGACTTGTTGTTGAAACAATAATAATGAAACGAGATTTTTATCTTTTTAAAAAGCCTCTAATTGTTTACTTCTGCACTTAGAAATTAATATATATTTACACTAAAAATCAATAAAATTTAATTTCAAGAAATATAAAAAATAATCTATAATATTAATAAAATTTAATTTTAAGAAATTCTGAATAGTAACAGATAGTTCATTAAATGGAGTATGGGTACTGTATGAGTTATTCATCACTTCATACAATACAATTCCCAGCAGGCAGCTGGGCCCAGTTAAATCAAAGTTCTACTTTCTATCCTTTTCTGTTATACACTTAATTATTGTGCGTTTTCTGAATTATTAGTGACCTAGCCTGGAAAGGGGATATTCTATTCTTGTCGTATTTTACGAACACGTAATAAAACATGATTAAAGCGTTTATAATATATAATTTATGTCATTTTAACGTCATCACTGTTGTCAGTGTCAAGTGGAATGTCATAAACACGTTATCATGCGTTAATGAATATGCCAAAGTACATTTAGGTCAGTTCGACCTTCGTTAATTATATATAAAAGTACATTAGTTACATAATACTATGTATTAGGTACCTACAAGATATTTGGGTTAAGAATATAAGTGTTTATCTCATATAAGCTTATATAAATGATGGTGGACATTTATTTCAACGAATAAAAGTAATAATTATTATAAATAAAGAGGATATCATTTTATAATAACTCAAATTTCTATAAAGCATACATAAACAAAGGCCTGAAAAGTAATTCTTGAGCATAGACTTATTATGTACCAATGAAGTGTAGTCTTATACGAATTTATAAAATTAAATTATTCATTTTTATAATATAATTATTAAATAGCGTTTACAATTATAAAAATTCTAAAACTAAAAAGTACCAATTAACTTACGTGTAAAAATAACACATCACTATTTAAAGTTTTGTTAAACTTTGCTTGGGTGCTCAGGATTTCGTTTTGATTTAAATACGATTTTATATACGTGGAAATTATTCTTCGAATTTTATGTAAATAATAGTATTATGCTAACATTGATTTTGGCAATTGGGCCATAGTCGCCCTTGCCTCCTTCCGTCCTAATGTGTATGTTTATAGCACCTCAACCCCACCAACCCTTCGGTTATAAAGGTTGAGCCGCTGTACATGTGGTCCAGGTTTACCCCGGTCACATGGATCCTTGGTACGGCAGATCTGACCTCCGAAGTCGTCCGACAACGGTACTATAAGACTAGTAAGCTCGCAAGGCTATCGGTCATAGACAAGTCCAATCGCGACCACCCAGCTACCTTTTCTTCATGAAAGGTTCTTGAGCTGTAAGGCACGCTCACTTACCGTGTGATTTCTCGCACTAGCAATAACTTGCTGAGAACGTCAGAGAGGCTAACTACCAGTTTCCAGCTGGTGCCGAAGCTGTAAGGCACGCTCACTTCCCGACAGGCAGTCAGGCTGCAAGCCTACCCTACAGTACAGTCGGATGACCGGATAGATGCTAGCACATCCATCTAACCTCTAAGCAGGAGGCTACCCGAACTGCAGTGACCCCCGAAGGGATCTCTGCTTATGGACCGTTCCAAGCCCCGAAGTAAAAGACCGCAGCAGCCCTTCGCCTTAGGCTGGTCAATCACCTCTCGCTGCGCACGAGATCCGACGAGCCCCCGACAACTGTGGGAACCCAGACGAACAGCGCCGAACCTCTGCAGCTAACCACATTACCACTACGAATCCAACACCAAAACCGGTAACCCGGCAGTTTACACGCGAAAACCTTGAAATAATAATAGTAATCACAGTAATCACACATCCTTTTCCAAATTCAATGATGATGTTTTTGAACTGAGACTTCTGAAATGTATTAAAAATCATTTTCAACAGATGCATATTTTTGTTGTGAAGTCCAAGCTGCATCTAATTTATCTTATTTATATCACAATATTTATATGTATTATTTTTGTTCCCCTCTTAATGTTACTAAAATTATAAAATAAATAAATTTTACTTTACAAAGCAATTAATATAATGCTAGTAATGCTTAAAAATTAGATAGGAAATTGCAAGTATAGCAAACTCAGGTAGTCGCGGTTAGGAATCCTCTTTGCGGCGCTGCAGCTGTCTCGATTTATCGACGGGTTTTATGTCGCGTGGAAACGTGATAGTATTCAAATTACAATATTCCAGTTATGGAAATAAGGACAGCTCTCTTTGGTTGTGTTATCTAAAGAAGTGTTCTATGAATACAGTTTTTCACCCACGTTTTTATATTTTTATTGAAATTCTAATAATCAGTAGTCTCTTTGTTACGCAAGCATAGCCAAGGGCAATTGTTATAGTAAGAACCAACTTGGTTTCACACGATTAAATGCTGACACCACGCTTCGAGTATCCTGAAGACGACACCATACGGCTTGCGTTCTCACCATCGATGGGAATCGAGGATAAAATATATTCATTCTTGGGTCAATCGCTGACTTACAAGCACCTTACCTTAGTTTTAATTAATTGTAATTTTATTTCAATATATTTTATTAAGTAAATTGGTTTTTTTTGCATCCTTCGCTGCCACCAAACTTAATTGGCGCAGTCGGTAGGATATTCGATATATATTCGGTACGCGTCGCGTCAAGATTTCCCCTAATATCGGTGCGAGATCCCGCGTGACTAACCGATTTCGAGTATCCGAATCTACATACATCGTGGAGGCCAGCAGAGGTGAATCCGAAAATCGATTCGGCAAAGAAAATCATGTTCATGTAAGTACTCTGAATCTTTCAAGTCCTTACCTATCCTAATTTTTAACGTTATTCTTATCCTTTCAATTTATTTTATTATTCCATTAGATTGTCAAAGTAATTTAATATATAAATACTATTATATATAATTTTTAGAGTGTTAGATTAGTGTTCAAAATTTTTCATCCGAGAGAAAACAGTAGCCGTAGTTTGTGTAAGGGTAGATCTAGCAGGCTCGATACTATAGACGAATTTAGACAGTTAAAAAAAATTGTTATACCTAATATTAAAATGTCTCAAGATCAAATGGGTGAGATATACAAGTCACTTAGAGTTTTGCCTGATTTTGACGGTAACCCCCATGTATTAACAAGATTTATAAATTTATGTGATCAATTAGTACTTGCATATTTTAAAACAGAACCGGGTTATGAGTTAATCAATTTGGCCCTTATTAATGGTATATTAAATAAGATTACAGGCTCTGCAGCTCGATTGATAAATTCCAACGGTATTCCTGAAAATTGGTTCGGTATTCGTAGTGCACTTATTAATAATTTTGCTGACCATCGAGACGAGACCGCTTTATTTAACGATTTATCATTACAAACCCAGGGGTCTTCAACCCCACAGAAATTTTACGAACGTGTTCAAAATTTATTCAGCACTATCATGACATACGTTACGTTGCATGAAACCGTGGCTACTACAGTTGAAGCTAAACGTAATCTTTATAAGAAATTAACTCTACAGTGTTACTTGCGTGGTCTTAAAGACCCCTTAGGCTCTAGGATACGTTGCATGCGTCCCGAAACGATAGAAAAGGCTTTAGAATTTTTACAAGAAGAGCTTAATACATTATATATGCAGCAGCGTGCTGAGGGTTTACCTAATAAAAAGGATAATTTGAATAATCAACAGTCACTAAAATCTCATTTTAATTTGCCTTTAAATAATTTTATGCAATATACAGGTAATGCATTCAATGGTAGTTCTTTTAAACAACCATATAATATGTCAGGCCCCTCGCGTCCTCATCAATTTAACCATCAACAAAATCAAGGTTGGCGATCTAATATGCCTCCAACGCAACAATTTCGTGGTCCCACAAGGACTCAACAAATATTCCGTGCTCCACCTCCAAATTATAATGCGAGCAGTAACGTTTTTAGGATTCCAAATAGACCATTCATGCAACCGAATAATAATTCTAATAATGTACCTCGTCCTATGAGTGGTGTTAGTCACTTCGTGCCTAAACCCTTACCATTGTCTGGGCACGACTGGCGTAGAAGTGGCAACCCGCCCCCAAATAATTACTTTAAAACTCGAGAAATTAACAATTATGAATGTGACTATGAACCCTATTACGACTATGACTATACTGATTACTACCAAAACTGTGACTCTTACCAGGAAAATGGAGATTACTTTCCAAATTATGAGCAATGTGAATCTCCAGTAGTAGAGGAGCTTAACTCAAACACTGATGAAATAAAAGATCAAAATTTTTTTCGAAGCTACGAAGTCAGAAAAGCCAAAATAGAAGTAAATTTTAATATTCAAAGACAACTCGGATATATACAAATTCAAAACCCACCTTTAAAATTTCTTATAGACACGGGAGCCAATCAGTCGTTTATATCCCCTCAAGTAGTTGAAAAATACTTTTCTCATTTACCTCTTAATTATACTCCATTTGAAGTTACGAATAATCATAATGTGTATAGACAAGACTACTCTATTACTTTACCTAGTTTCTCGGAATTTAAAGAAAATGATGACGTAACCTTTTTTATTCTTAATTTTCATAATTATTTTGATGGCATTATTGGTTTTGATTTGTTAGATTCGTGGGACACTAACATTGATTTTAGACGCAAGAAATTAATTACTAAAAATACCGAATTGCCTATTATTATGTATGACGCTCGAAATAAAAATCTTTATGAAGAAATAATACCAGCTCAGTCATCCAAATTAGTGAAATTGCCAATAAACTCCAATGACCGAGATGTATTTGTTCCTGATCAGATAATAAGTAATTGTTTAATTTCTGATTGCTTTACAAATGTGAAAAACAGTCGAGGTTTAGTACAAATTTCAAATAATTCAAAGAATGATGTAATCTTTTCAATGGATCGGCCTATTACAGCTGAGGTATTCAATATTGAATATAAGCAATTAAAACAATTATCCGATCGTACAAAAGAAGTTCTATCGCGTCTCCGTACAGATCATTTGAACCCAGAGGAAATAGCTAATTTAAAAACCTTATGTGCACGTTATTCGGATGTGTTTTACCTTGACGGAGAACCCTTAACATTTACGAACAAAATTAAGCATAAAATTAAAACAAATGATGAGATCCCAGTTCATGTTAAAAGCTATAGGTATCCTTATGTCCATAAACAAGAGGTTAGAAGTCAAATCAATAAAATGCTTGAACAAAATATAATTAGACCTTCGGATTCCGCGTGGAGCTCTCCTATTTGGGTGGTCCCTAAAAAGGCAGATGCTTCGGGTAAAACCAAATGGCGTTTAGTAATAGATTTCCGAAAGGTAAATGAAAAGACAATTAGTGATAAGTATCCAATACCCAATATTTCGGACATATTAGACAAATTAGGGAAATGCCAATATTTCACCACTCTTGACCTTGCTAGCGGATTTTATTAAGTAGAATTAGACCCTACCGACATACATAAAACTGCTTTTAATGTTGAAAACGGCCATTATGAATTTTTAAGAATGCCTATGGGTTTAAAAAACTCTCCCGCAACATTTCAAAGGGTAATGGACAACATTCTTAAAGATTTACAAGATATCTGTTTAGTTTATCTAGATGACGTCATCATTTTTAGTACGTCATTACAGGAACACATAGTTAATTTTGAAAAAGTTCTAAAACGTTTGCGCGAATCTAACTTCAAGATCCAGATGGATAAGTCTGAGTTCTTAAAGTTAGAGACGGAATTTTTAGGACATGTCGTGTGTAGGGATGGAGTTAAGCCCAATCCTAATAAAATAAGTATTATACAAAGTTATCCGCTACCTAAAACTACTACAGAAATTAAACGGTTTCTTGGCCTTTTGGGATATTACCGAAAATTTATTCCGGATTTTGCACGGATAACAAAACCTTTAACCCAGTGTTTAAAAAAAGGATCTAAGATAGTTTGTGATCAGAATTATATTAATCGTTTCGAGCATTGTAAGACTTTATTGACAAATGACCCTATTTTACAGTACCCCGACTTTAATAAAGAGTTTTTACTGACAACTGACGCATCGAACGTTGCAATAGGCGCCGTATTATCCCAGGGTTGTATTGGTTCAGACAAACCTATTGCATTCGCTTCTAGAACCCTAAATTCAAGCGAGCTTAATTACAGCACTATAGAAAAAGAACTACTAGCAATTGTGTGGGCTTGTAAATATTTCAGACCATACTTATTTGGCAGAACATTTAAAATTATAGCCGACCATAAGCCCTTAATTCGAGACTTACAAGATGGCGATTAAAATTATCCGAATACGATTTCTCAGTCATTTATAAGCCAGGTAAATATAATACAAATGCTGATGCCTTATCCCGTTTAGTAATTCATAACGAAGAATTAAGTTCAATAGCAGTAAATGCATCTGAAAATGACTCTAGCACTATTACAGCTTCAGAAGCTGATAGAGATAATTCTAATACCCTAACAGTTCATACCGACAATGAAAATCCTATTTTGGAAATCCCGATTTCTGACGAACCCCTAAATAAATTCACGAAACAGCTAGTTTTAACAATTGTAAGCAATATTAAAGGAAGACCAATAGTTTCAAAACCTTTTGAAACACACACACGTACCACTGTTCAATTGTCAGAAAATAATCTCGAAGAAGATATCATTAATGTTATCAAAGAATATGTTCATCCCAAAATTAAAACAGGGTTACTCATAAATCCCCCATTAGCAATGTACTCGGTTATTCCCATAATACAAAAAGCTTTTAAAAGTTCAGCTATGAATTTAATACTAGTTAAAAAGGAATTGGAAAACATAAAAGAATACTTAAAACAACAAGAAATAATAAGCAAATACCACGTAGGTAAAACTAATCATAGGGGTGTTAATGAATGTCATCTCGCCCTATCTCATAGGTATTATTGGCCAAAAATGCGAGAGCATATAACCAAGTTCATTAACGAATGTATAATTTGTGGTCAAGCGAAATATGATCGCAACCCTATTAGACAACAATTTCGTACTGTCCCTCCACCGTGTAAGCCTTTCGAAGTTGTTCACCTAGATTTATTATCTATACAGAGTGAAAAGTTTTTGACTATCATTGATGCGTTTTCAAAGTATGCGCAAGCATATTCTTTAAGGGATGGAACAGCAGTAAGTGTTGTGCAGGCGTTATTAAAATTTAGTACTCATCATGGTATACCATATACTCTAGTTACAGATAATGGCCCTGAGTTCACTAATCAATTATTTGCTGAATTTGTAAGAGTACACAAAATTCAACACCATAGAATAGCACCCCATATACTCCCAATGAGAATGGAATCGTTGAACGATTCCACTCAACAATTTTAGAACATCTACGCATATTAAAACTTGAACTTAAGAATGAATCTGTTATTAATTTAATAAATTATGCCCTATTAGCATATAATAGTTCGATACACAGTTTTACAAAATGCCGACCAATTGACATTATTACTGGACATTTTGATCCGCGAGATCCATTAGACATAGACTTAACCACCCATTTACTCCAACAATATATGGTAGAACATAAAAATAAAATGACCAAAGCTTTTAATTTAATTCATGAGTCTAGTTTAAGTTACAGAAATGAATTAACAAATACTCATAATAAGTCTAGAGAGCCCGAAAAGCAATTCTCTCCCGATCAACAAATATTTATTAGAAACCCTTTTGCTGTTCGTCAAAAGATAGCGCCGCGTTACACACATGATACAGTTATAGCTGATCTCCCGATACATATATATACGCGCAAAAAAGGCGGGCCAATTGCTAAGTCTAGGTTAAAGAGAGTTCCTAAAAGCGTTTAATTGTTGCAGGACTCTCCTATTACTCCAACTGCTCCTGCATCCGGTTCTAATGCAGGAAATAAAACTTGAAAATCTAGATGATGGTCCCGGCATTTTACCTTTTAAACTAGGTCCTTGTCACATAGTGTCTCATTATCACTCATTCTTGAAGTATATCGATATCCACGAATTGCAAGACAAAGTAAATACAGTTCATATCCAATTAAGCAATATAATCTCTAATCTTAATAATAAAACTTTTTCTTTGTTTGAGCCCCATACTAACTATTTGAAAGAAAAGCTTCAAGTCGTTATAGAACAATTGCAGTCATTTGAAATTAGCCGCTCTAAAAGAGGTCTCGTTGATGGTCTCGGTTCCGTAATAAAAAGTATTACCGGTAATCTTGATTATACAGATGCGTTACAGTTTAATAACGCAATAAGATCACTGCAAGAAAACGATAATAAATTAGTTACGGAATTTAACAGTCATGTAAGCCTGACCAAAGATTGGATAACTCAGCACTCTAAAATAATAGATAAAATAATAGATAATCAGAACAAATTAGCGGAACTAGTAAAAAACATTAGTCTAAGTTTGGAAAAAGGTATCTATGAATCCAATCAATATGCTCATTTAGGACAAACTATTCTCATAGTCGATGATAATGTTGACAAGTTGTCACAAGAGATAACTAAGTTACAGAATGTGCTAGCATTTATAAGGACATCCACGGCTCATCATGATGTCATTAGTTTAAGTTCTATTAGAAATATAATTAGAAAGCTACGTAGTATGTATGGTAGTAATAGAGTACTAGATATAGAGGCCCGAGAGTATTATGACGTAATACAATTAGGTTCATATTATGTAGGAAATGAAATAGTTATAGTATATAAATTCCCAATTATAAAATCCCAAATATATAATTTATATAAGATATCCATAATCCCTAACAAAAATCATGAAATTCTTGTTCCCCAACACCAATTCCTTGCAATCCATTTGAAAGATTTCAAGTACATAGAGGCTGAATGCCCGAAGTTCACTAAAGGGTATCTATGTGAAGAGATACACAACATACATAGTCGTACATCGCCGGATTGTGTAACAGCCCTCGTTACTACGCAGCAAAAACTCCCCGAATGTAAACCAGTCACCCTATCCCTACTTACGTCAGCCTACGAGAAACTCGACGATCGACACTACACCATCAGCTTTCCAACTCTTACTAAAGTACGCTTGTCCTGCGATCAAGATATCTACAAGATGTTGCAAGGAAGTTATCTCGCTATAATTCCATATGATTGTTTCATTCAAACAACAGAATTCATCATCTCGAACCTCAACGATCGACTAAAAGGTCAAGCCTTGAAGATAATAGATGTCCCTAATGAAAATACACTCAGTTCAGCAGTACATCTGATATTCAAATTAAACTCCTAACCTTCACGCTACCAATAGAGAGGTTATTCTACAGTCACCAGTAAACTTAAGCAAGACCAACGATATAAGCGTCTACCATACAACAATACCTTTATATACGTTACTATTCGGTGCATGTGTACTAATTAGCGGCCTTGCATACCGGAAATACCGACTTAAACATACGAAACACACCATCCAAAAAACTCAAAGGGATGAATCAAAACTTCCAGCGCAATTTACAACGAAGGTCTTCAATAGTCGCTGTTCTACGGGGGGAGGTGTTACGCAAGCATAGCCAAGGGCAATTGTTATAGTAAGAACCAACTTGGTTTCACACGATTAAATGCTGACACCACGCTTCGAGTATCCTGAAGACGACACCATACGGCTTGCGTTCTCACCATCGATGGGAATCGAGGATAAAATATATTCATTCTTGGGTCAATCGCTGACTTACAAGCACCTTACCTTAGTTTTAATTAATTGTAATTTTATTTCAATATATTTTATTAAGTAAATTGGTTTTTTTTGCATCCTTCGCTGCCACCAAACTTAATTTCTTTATAAATATTCTTAACATTATAAATGAAAATAATATTTTGAATATAGCTTAAATAGTTTTTCAATTACTAGTACACAAACGGCCTCTGACAGGTTCGACAATATTGTATATCCAGTTTTGTTAAAGTTCTTTGAAGCAAGCTTTAGAAATATAAATGATATTATTTACAGAAAAACTAGTCATGTACCACTGGAGCGAAAAAGTAATTCTTCCTTTAAGTTATTAAGGAATATACGATATAGAAACTAATATTATTTGTTTAAGATGGGTAAAAATATACATTAATATATATATTTTTATATTTTACAAGTATTGTCAAGTCACAAACGGACTATAATCAAAATACAATTTATTATTAACATTATTTTATGGTTTAGTATTATAATAAGTATGTTAGTTTTATTAATTAATTAATATATATTTTTAAATACATGTTCAATTAAACTTTCATAAACACGTGTAAGACTCCACCTCACTAGATAGTGTAACGACTCTTACTAAATTGACAGAGGATCTATAAGGTTTCGAAGAAATTGCAAGTTGAAGTCTTGTCCGCGTTTGTGAATTCAATTTCTATATTTAACTTAAATAAGCTTAACATGGCTAGACACGTTTATGCCTAAAGATAATTTCAAAGATTATAGATTTGATTATGATTAAAGGTATCTAATAAGGATCGGGCTTTTGGGAACCCTTATGAAACAATTTTGGGATGTGTGTTAGTTTATAAGACATCATTATTAGATACACTGTTACTGAAAGGGAAACAACAAGGCATTAATACACAATTGCTTATATGGTAAAAGAGTTTTTAAAAGTGCGTCTCTGGTCCTTATTGGGCACTAGGGTTCTCAATAATGTATATAATTGATCTGTAAGATTTTAAATTACTATTCAGTTAGTTCGAATAATAAAACCGAAAATCTTAGACATTAGTATCGGGGTCCTTCTAAACTATTAGAAAATGTGTACGAGTTATAGCTAATCTATTTTCTAGTCTTTTTAAATGAAACAAGTTGTAGTTTTGTACCATTTTTTATTACCTGTAGTAAAGAAAATAAAAAAAAAATACGAATCAGTAATTTTTTTCTCTCTTAATCCCTTATATAGGTCAGCTACCTCTTATACCTGAGTTAGCGTCAAATGTATTAGTTGCCTTGCATTTATAATAACTTAGGAATAAACAGCATTCAAATTCAACATAATCTGTAAGGAAGCATTGTAGAGTTTTATTAATTTTGTGATTAAGATTAGATTATATAGTAGATAATTGCTTCAAGTATATTTAATTTTAGTTTTTTGTGGTTTATAATAACTACAGATATAAAGACGTAAGACATCATGAATTATACTAACTGTAACTCAGTCATTTGCGGCACTTCATAATATAATTTTACACTCCTGACATCGAGTTACACTCAGAGAGAAAGGTATAAATTTTATTAAGTGTTCGAATAAACGAAGTCGTGAGTAAGATAAAGCTAAAATAAAGTATCTTATTTATCTTTTTGCCACGTGAAAGCTGAGAATCAATTTACCGACAAATCGATACACATCTCTATAAACGTACCGGCTTCATATTAGACCTGTATTCTGTCTTAAATTTCAACAACGTGCAGATCTATATATATTCAGATATATATATAATTATATACAATTATATCTCATCAGGTGTACAAATTACACAGTGTTTTTTAAATAAAAGCTCAATTTAAGACCAAGAGCCGTGTTTAATATATTTTACACAGGCTTATGTATATATAGTAAGTAACAAAATATATGTGAATATGAGAACAGTACGTGAAACAAACATACAAAAAAATTATAACTTAAAAAAACTAAAAATGAAAACTATAAAAAATTATTTTTCTATTTCTTAGTTTAGATTTCATAAATCATATATGAATAATTCATAATTTTAGAAATATCATTAAATCAGTTCAGTTTCAATTATGTGATCAAAAAATAGCATCTAAATGTACAAAGATATTTTGGTAAAATTACAAGTAATAAGTTTATTTCATTGGTTCTTACATTCGGTACTCGAGCGTTGATACAGAAAAGTACTGATTTCAAATATCCGTTTTCAAACCTATCATTGAATTGCAATCAGGAAGAACGTTTGTATAATAAATGGTAATAGATGATGAGATAATAAATGATTTATGTACAACCATTTTAAGAAAAGAAAGAGACAATGAGAGAGAGAAAAAGACAAAGATAATGAACAGAGATGTAAATTTTTTAAAGTTATTATTTAATTGTCGATGTAGAGTCGTTGTACGGTTTTGTATAGGCAAATATAATTATAAATATATTTTGAAATTAAACTGATAGATCAGAATTTGATCAGAGAAGCGAGAAATAAATACTTAAAAACTTTATTTTTTATCGCATTATTACTGATGAGATAATAGAAATACATATGTCAATCTTAAAAACAAGAATATCATAGAAATATAAACAGGTATTAACTTATTATTCCGACCTGACAGGTAAAGATAAAAAATATTCAGATAACGACATATGACTTCCAAAAATAACGTTTTTGTTGTAGCTAAAATTTTTCGCTCTTATTGTTTATATAACACAAGAAAATAAAGTAACAAGTGTTCACTCAATGCTGGAATGTGTGTCGGTACTATGAGTGTGTGTCAGGACTAATAAAAACTGTTAATAACGTAAAAAACAAGCATTGTAACTTCGAAAATATATACAAAAATAATAAAGTTAGTGAAGTAGGACCAGTTAGAAATAAACTCAAAAATCTAATTATATTTATCGTTACTCAGAGTCTAAGTATAGAAAATATATTTGTATAACGGACCTAATGCGTACTACAACATATAATCTTGGAATTTACTTCTCAAGTAAGCTATAATATTAATTTTTGAATGTTGAATTTTGCATATGTATCTGTTCAAAACCTTGTCAAATTGAGGTTTGTTAGAGAGATTACAAAGCAAATAAGTGTTGAGTGTTTGTTTGTCTCGGCACGGCTCGCTGCGTGTTGGACGTGACCGGAGTAACTGCCGTGCAATTGATACGTTTCTCTTTTACTTATTTCTACCACATTTTACTTTTATTTAAAGATGTAAACTAATATCAGGTGGATAAAAAATAAACAGTTTTCAACGATGATGATGGACTATCATCATATCTGGTGTTATAAAATTGTTTGAATTGTATCTTAGTAAAAACAATAAATCTATATAGACCGAGGACTTGTAGTGTATTTACAACATTCCTGCGTATCTAAGTAGTAAGTACGGGTTATATAGTACAAGGTTCATTTTATATAATCACTGTATATTGACACTATGTCTACTTTCATATGCAAGGAAATATTTAAATCCTGATAGACTTTTACAACAAACACAGATTTGAAAACTCATTTCGCAATCTCCAGTTTTCGGATTCCTTATCTTTATGAATACTTGAAACGTAAACAATTAGCTGTGAAGGTATTCGCTACAGACATTTAACAGCTTCTTAGGACAAATTTCTTCAAAGCTCTTCTAAATAAATACAAAAAGGTTTTACTACTCTTAATTTTTTCTTAATTTTTTTACAGAAGTCCTGATTTTCTGACCATAAAACTCAGTTTAAAATCTTTGTCATAAAAATTTTTTTATGTACTATGAATAAGTTCCATTCTGTTCAAGTCTTCAGGTAAAACACAATACAATAATTGTATGAGTGAAATCAATACCTTATAAATATAGCCTTCTTTTTGGAACTAAACAGGGCGATGAAATTTTGTATTAAAATCGTTTACTTTTAATAAGAGTACACTGATAATTTGCTCGCCAAAGCAGTATTACTAAAGGTTGGATCTAGATTTTATGTAGTAAATGTCGATAAAATACTGCTCAAGAAAATCAAACAACCGTTTTTAATTGAAATTTGTAATGAATATTTGTAACAGTTCGTTACAGACTTTGAACTTTAAATGTAACTAATAATATTGAAACTTAAATTTAATTAATTTAACCAATGTTCAATATCTTTCAAGTAACAGTAAAGAATTATTATTATTTTAAAATTATCCTTTGAGATATCTATTTGAAGATAATATTAAAATTAGTAAATGTATGTCAGTCTTTTCCCTTAATTGATGTGCATTCTAAACACCTTATCTTTTTGTCTATAATGTAGTGGTATGAGAACTATTGTTATAAATATCAAGACAACACGTGACCCTAAGATGTAGAACGGCAACTCGTTGATTTACTTATATTAACTAGATATACAGCGGGTAGTAACTTGCCGCATCAATATGCTCCAATTAGGTATGATAATAGCTTTGGACCAATTTGCTCAAACTTCAGATTAATATGTCAAGTTAATTTGGTAATGAAATAAAGACCTAGTATTACACCTTATAAACTGACTTATTCTAAGGCTATTAGTACTTTAGAAGTTATGTAAAAAAATGTTATTCAAAGCATTATAGACGATTATATAATTGTATAAATTGTACTGCAATGTACTAGTGTGAGGAAGTGTCTCTGTTGTTGTATAAAGGTAGGTAGGAATGGTCATTAGTGCGACGCCACGTGCCTCTAAAAGGTTCCAATCTTTTTAAAAGCTTGACACCACGGGGTTGGAAGAAAAAATACATTTATTTGCAGGAAAACTTTCATTATACTATGAGGTAATTTGTAATTTTATAAACAAGAATTCTTCTTAAATACATTTTCTTTTTAAAACTCGAATTAAAAAAAACTATTTTAAAGCACAAGACGTTATAAAAGATTTATTATAATTATTAATTAAATGAATTGTATAATAAATAATAATAAACATTTCTGTCTAGTCTCCATACATCTATCGTTTATAATAAAGAAACAATTGAACTACAATATATTGTTAAAAATATAATATAATACAAGGTAATACAAGGTTATTGTTTTGGAAGGATTGCACTTAGTTCATACCTTAACTACTGAATATTATAATTGATCTATTACCATTACAGCAGAGAGATATGATCGCAGTCAACGTTTGATTTACATTATAATATTTCAATAAACCTCACACGAGTGGGATAAGAGACTGTCATGAATACAAATAAGACATAAATAACTGATACACCTATTAGCTAACCGATGCTAACTGATCTGTGTTCATTCACCACGGAAATGTTGCATTGGTTTAGAGTTAAATATTAAATATCAATAGGTTTTAAAACCTTGTTATAGTTATACAATCAGTAATAGAAAATATGATGAAAATCTTGTTATGATTTTTGTTATCTTAATGGGTGTCTTAAGATAGAGATCGCAAATTTTAATATTTTACAGAAATATCAAGGAAATGTACAATGTATGGTACAAATAAAGTCTATGTTAATATCAACAACCATGAATTAGCATGAAAAGATACAAAAAAATCTTTTGTAAGGGTATACCGTTAGGAAAAAAAGATTACATTGGCGGCGCTGGAAGTTAGTTGAACTTCGGCGAGAGAATAACCGCGATGCCGTGAAATGAGTTCAGTTCATTGTTCAAAGGAACGAGATTTAGTTTCTTTTTTTTTTAAGAACACAAAGTTATTAGATATCATTTATTAAACAGTTATTTAAACATTTAGTAATTAAAAGATAAAAGTATTGTATGTCTGTGAATAATAATACAAAGGGCGATTAAACAGTAATAATACATTATAAACTACATTTTCGTTCTTTCTGAATAATCCTTAATATATAATAAATTTCATATTTTGTAAATCATTTAAATATTTGTTTTATTTTTATTAGGATTAATTTTAATTCCAAAAAAATTATCATAAATTTCTCAAAATAAGATTACCTATGTTATGAAAGAACGAAATAACGTAACGGGATCTTAGACTAGTTTATTAATATTTTTTATTAAATTTTCTTTCCTTAAGAATTTCTTATCAAAATATTTTAACAAATAGTTTCTAGGCCAATAGTTACCAGTCCAATAGGTAAAGGTAGTCCAGCTTTTGTTAATATATCATTTCCAAATTCTCAGAACTTTAAAAAATATATATTTTTGTTATTCCTGAGTTAGAACACTTATTACTTCTTTTATGTTTTAAGTACGTAAACTTCACATGTTTTATGGAGTGTGTCGACAATAGATTTTTAAGTATAAAACAGTCCCAAATTTGAAGAACTGGGAGGGATCAGTAGAGTAAGATAAGGAGACAAACCTTACATGTCGTGGGTGGGTATTTGGATTAAGTACTCATCGGTCATTGTATCAGCTGTAGCTATAGGAGCTCCTTTATGTCAATCTTTTGTCAGTGTGGTACCCAACCGGTGAAGTCAACCCACACGAGATGTAATTAATTAACTACAGGCTCTATCCACCACTTAAGAAAATAACTGTTTTTTGTAAAAATATATATTTATTGTATGTTTTCTATAGCTGTTTCGATTATTAAATATAGGATAATGCCAAACAAATGAAATTAGGGATGCAAATTGAATTATAACTGTTGGTAGTCTTGGCTAGTCTTGTCTATAACCCACAAAAAGACAGGAAAAAAGTAAAACGTTTGCGGTACTCCAGTTTATATATATATGTATATGAATGAATTCCTTATATTATATAATATAAGGAATTCATAATAATATAATATAAATGGACTCTCAATAATATATGGCGCCATATATGGGCGTTTGGTCGTAATCACAGCTTTAAACATTTGGATATGTTAAATACTAACAAAATTAAATATTTATTTCAATTAAAATCTTAAATTTAATTAATACAATAATAATAAACTCTAACACATTTATATTACGTAGTTTTACTAGAATTAAATAGTTATATAAACAATGATATTATGGCATTACCCACACTACAAAACATTATATCATGAAAGATCAATATATAGACAATAATAGATATAATATAATACGGGAGTACCTCATCGACGACAAGAGCATCTCTTGCCTTGCTCTTCTTATCTCTGCTCTTGCCTTGAAGGTTGCCTTTTATTAAGGATAACCATATCGTATTGATACTTATATATATTCTAAGAGATTCTATTCTTGTAATTTATTTTATATTATTCCTTGGATTGAGTTTATTTTATATAACAATAAAGACCCTGGCTCCCTTTGTAGGATAACAGTCTCCCTTTGTTATATTTAATTTGAATATTGTAATATCGTATTGTAATATTCTGCAAATATTTTCGAATATGAAAAAACAAATTTGATAGCATAGTCACACTTATTCGGAATCGTTTTCACAGGACAAAAGATTTTATTGATATTTGTAATGGAGGATTCCTATTTCATTTACTAAGGATTTTCGAGATTGGATACAATTTTGCTTTCAATATCATAGAATAAACATTTACTTCCACTGTAACGTTCAATATCAATAATACATATCAACACTGTGAGCATCCGAGAATCGCAAGAGCGTTGTGTCCTTTAGTAATGTGACCGAGGACAACTTACATAAGCTTGAGCGACTTCAAAACATGACAAATACGAACCGTGCGGCTTAACCAAATATGATAACATTTGGTCAATAGTTCAAGTAACTAACTATTAGTGGTCATCGGGATTTACATGTACTTTCCCTGCACTACTATGAATTATTTCATCCAAGTCCTAAAGGAGTAATTTGAATTCTTAATTCTACCGGACAATTTGAGAAAATAACAATTATTAATAATCAGACTACCAAATTGTAATTCTAAATTTTATAAACAATCTTTTACAATATTTGCCACAAAACAAGATTATATATATAATTAAATTATATTCTATATATTAGCAGATACCTAAACTATATAGTTTAGTTTATTACGTTTAATTGATTACAATACATGTATTATATTAAGTATCAGTGTGTTTTTATATGAATGTATATTTATCGACGTAATTACTCGTATACGTGAGCGACCTGCTGTATCTATGATTTTACTATATCGTTCCTAATTCTAAGGTGGCCTGAAAGAAATCGTCGTCAGCCGATAAGACCGCTTATTCTACTTCTAATGTGATCTTATGTTATGTGTTGTGATGTAAATAGGGAATAAATATAGATTATTATAAAAAAAAAATTAATATGAACTCAAAACAACTAAATCCGTATCCAAAATAAAGTTACGGAAATGGGTTGACGTCAGAAAAAATAGTGACAAACAACTAATTATAAGTGTAAATATACAGAACGGAGGAATAAGTATGTAGCTTGTACAATGTTTATGTATTCATGTAAAAACTATATCTTCTATATTTCATTATGAATAAACTGTCTTAATATTCTCCTGATCTTATATGCTGGTAAGTAATAAGTCATCGCTCAGAAGACATTTTACAAGGTCATAGCTGTTCTATAACTGTTCTCAAGTTTCTATTCTATTGTTCGATGTTAGTAAATCAGTTTATATCAAACTTAGAGTATTTTATTTTACAGAAAGTAGTGTATGGGATAAGAGCATTGAGATGCTGCTTATTAAGGTAAGCTTCGGTTAATCCTTTGTACTAAAAGATGCAATATAATAATGAAATTAGTAGTCATTTAAATTTAATATATTTGAATGAAGTCTTCTTATTTTATAAAGTTATTCATTTCGTTCGTCGAAATGAATGAATGATTAATATGTGATGCATATTTAAAGTAGCGAACATCATATGAAGTAAATAACACGCCAAACTGTGACACTTAACAGACATCACAGCTGAATATTATTTAAGGGAGTTCGATGTTTAGTTGTCATATGTTCCAGATTAAATAAATAAAATCTTGAAATAGGTGAATCAAATTAAGAAACTATTAGAATTTGAACATGAATTCGTCATGTAGTTCTTTTCCTGTCGTCCTTAAAGAAGTTTTACAGACCTGCTGATCAATATAATAAAGAAGAGAAAGTAGTTTAATCTGCACGTCTCAGCAATTCAAACGCAAGTTTACGAGTCCTCGCTAGTCTTTAATTGCCGTTATTGTATGCAGTAGATGATGTGAGTCAGAGTAACTCTGCTGTGAATTATTAAGTCACTTCCTTTACTGCCTCTTTCCCGTTTGAAGTAAAATATAAACACAAGTAAATACTGCCCCATGTAATAGAATTATTCTAACGTATCAATTAAAACTGTATGATTTACTAAAAAAGAGAAGAAAACATAAATATATTACCTGGTACAAGGATAGACGTTAGAGGATATCACCAAGTAATTTCGGGCCTTTCATAAACTCACAAATAGTCTTGATAATAAAATCCTCAAAGATTTTGTTAATCCTTGGTTGTAATACTTTTATTTCATTCATAATTTATTTCATCATTCCTGAAATAATATACGCTATTGTATTATTTTAGACTCATTTTCAATATGTTAGGAATATTCAAACGATGAAAAGCACACAAATATATGTACAGATATCCGTAATAGTTACCACTTATGCTTTTGGTATAAGATTTATATGTATTATAATTCAATATTAACACATTTTATTGTTAATATAAAAACCAGTTCAAAGTTGAACCAAACAATAGACATGTTGAAGTCGGTGAAGTGGTTTCAAAGATTAGAGCAAACAAACAAAGTGACACGGCGTTTATATATATAAAGGATAAAATGCAATATTGTTGACTGGAGGAGAATTAAGCGCGAGTCCAGCATCTCTGTTTCAGCTCGAGTAAAAGGCTTTCGAATGTAAGTTTGGATGTCTTAAGTCCAGATGATCTATTTGTCCCATAACTCAACCGATTCTCCCAGTATTTATGATTCACTTCGTGTTATAAGTGTGATTTCTTTATCGATCTCACAATATAATGAATAAACTGAACAGAAACATTCATTAATACTATAGGAGTACAGTGATTCCAAAAATTAGGAAATGTATTAGGAGTTTTATTAAAAATAAATAAATACTAAAACTTTAAATTTAAATGCAGACAACAATTATAGTTTTAAGCTAACTATTTGCAGCGTGCTTACTAATTCAAATCGTTAACGCTCGCTGTTAAGCTAGGCTTACACAAGATCACTATAGACACAGGGTTCTACTTTATTATATTTGGAAATGGTATAATAAAAAAACTATACTGTGATTATTAAATATTTTTTCTAATCAGTTTCGTTGCAATGAAGGGAGAAAGAAATGTTTGACATATGTTGTAACTTATTTGAGACATGGTGAATATCGAAAATGTGTTATTACAGATAACATTTTGCCATTCTTGTGCTATGGAGAATAACAAAAAAGTCAAAGTAGTAAAGGTTTCTTACTCCTTGAAAAGGTCCCGATATTTATTAAGTTTTCTTTATATAATTAACTTAATTTTTTTTTAATATACGCCTTTTTTGAAGGTATCCATCAGTCGTCGGTCGGTCGTATCGTACAGAAAATACCGCTGAAGGAAGTTCGTTCCATATCTTAGTGGTATATAGAAGAAAGTTCCTTAAAAACCACACAGTAAAAGATCGCCACGCATCCAGGTGGTGCGGAGGGTATTGCAGGTGATGATGACGTGCGGTGATGAAACTCGGCGGCAGGCATCAGATCAAATAGGTTATTGGAAAAGTTCCACTTGCAAATGCTATAGATGCCGCACAAAGAGGCCACGTCTCTACGTAATGCCGGAGAGTCCAGTCATTTACAGATCCCCAGATCCCTGACACATCCAGACTAACTGCCAGACTCTATCTCGTGCTTTCAATAACAGCTGTATAACGGTGCAAAAGATCAAATATAACAGAAGATCACTGATCGACCATGACGAAAGTCATATTGCCGGTCATTGTGTCAAGTGATCCTCAAGGTATGTTAGGAGCTGGAACTTTGGAGAGAAGATGTAATGGCGATAAGATAGAGAGGAGTTTGCATTTTATGCAGTTAGGCAAATTTAATATTTTAATTATTGTATGTCGTGAACACCACTTGCAGGCCATCTTTGATAATTACTTATCTACAGTATTATATTTATTTATAAAATTGATTTACTAATCGTAGGTGAATAGCATTCTTGCAAGTCACAAGAAAACAATAAATCGACATGTTTTGTTTGCTTTGTTGATTGAATCTAATTCAAAACTTTTATTACTGAAGTGATAATTACATAACACCTCGTTTGGGATGTTGGAATCACAAAACATTTCCGTGAATTACAAAATATATGTGCACCCTCAGTATTAGAGCAGATTGATGAATGTAAACAACGACTGTGAGGACAGACCATCATTCATTCACTAACAATTTGATCTCTTGGCACCGTTTCAAACTGGGAAAATTTGTTTCGTAACCGATTTACTAATATATATATTTTCATTAAAATTTAATATCTCTTCATTTGTTATGTATTTGGTAATTAATTTTTAATTTTTCTTTATTTAGTTGTTTAATTCAGAACTTAATTAGTCCTTAACTTTATTATAATCTTAATTAGTCTTTATCAGAAACACATAATTGCATTATAAAGCAATAGTACAATAAATAGAAAAGTTTAAAAGATACTGATTCCAATACTTACGTATCACGATTCTCCAATTCTTATAAAAAAGGACCAGAATGAAGTAAGTTTTAAATAGACTAAATTAATACTTCAAAGGGGAACCTTTTAGTAGATGAAATCCCTAGCAATACCTTGTCAATAATAATTCACTGAAGTCTCGTTGTGTCGCATCGCATGATATTGAACATTATAAAGTTAACTGGTATGCTAAAGTTAGTTATACAAAATATTACTATTTTGAGTAAGTACTTAACTATTATATCATTTCTAATAAATAACTTTAAATATAGTTACTACTATAGAAAGCTAACCTATGTAACTATGTAGAGCGAACCTTCCAATTAGTATTCTTATTTATGCCAAGCCGTCGTCAGCTACTATTTATTCTCCCCTATCAGCACATGAAATTAGTATAAAATCTGTATATTTCTTAGTATATTGCGTTTCCCGGCCCAGTTGTTATATTTGTTTGTAAAAAGAAGTTACGGAGCCAGCAGAACAGAAATTAGCTCAGACCTTAAACGAATATCATACTAAATTTAAACAATGATAGGCTAAAAACAAAGAAATTGAATTGTCGAAAGCTATTATTACTATTGTTGTCTATGACTCCTATCTCCTATAAAAATATGAGCAGATTTTTGATAAACACTTTTATTATATTTGGACTGAATTTCATTATTATATCGCTCAATACAATCACGCTATAATAGCACCTAATACTTTTAATATATCCAGTAAGTGATGGTAATGATACCGACATCTCAGACACAAAACAAATGAAGTAAGATAATGAAATGAATAGTACAGGAGTATAGTGATTACAAAATATATCTAACTATGTAATTCAATATACAATTCTGTACAAATTCATTTGCAGTGAGTGAAGTTAATAAATAAATAAATATAAGATATATTATATAATATTTAAACATTACACCATACATACATATACCTATATATATACCTGCAATGATTTAATCTAAGCATGAACAGTTTTTCAAGTCGGGTGTAATTTATCAAGTTGCAAAGTAAAGTGCACTGTGCTAACACAGTACATTATTTAAACGAGAGGTACATTCTTTTAGAAATATAAAAATGCAAAAGATGTATATATTTTTTAAATAAAATTGAATGAAAAATATTATTAAGTTTATCATGTTGTTGACAGACAGCTGTGTCTCCTGCCATTACAACCTAATAAAACTAGAAAAAGCACTTATCTGAGACATAAATAACTGAAACTATACAAGACATCCATAATAAATATTTTGATACTTATTTAAAGATGGGAAGAAATGTTGTTACTCAAAAAAATATAAGAATATATTTTGTTTTCGTGAAACGTTCACCAACACAGATGACAATTTAAGACAACACACAACAAGCAGAATGGGGAAAAGAATTTTTAAAGGTTGCATTCATTGATTTTACTCTTTCTAATCGTATATCAGATAAACACCAAATTTCCAAAATATTTTACATTTATAAAGTGCTTTAATTAGTATGTAACTCGACCGGGGTGTAATGGAATTGTTTTCTGAAAGCTTAACTGACGCAGTTCAGGGCGCTGCTCATGAAATATTCACTGTCGCCAAGTTTGATTGGAATAGAGAAAATCGTTTGACGACTACATTACAATAGAAAGGAGCTTATTTATCGTTAATTAATTATTAAACATTTGGCTATATTAAAAATATAGCTTTTATCAGCTTTTTTTTTACCTAATATTTTTAAAAGTAGCTCCGAAGAATTATGTAATTGTAGTACTATATATATAAATATGTACTATATGTACTATATATATATATCCATATGTATGTATATCATATGGTGATTAAATTACCTGTGATTAAAAACCACACTTTTCATATCAAGTAGACTTAGTAAAGCAGCTGTACGGTTTCAAGAAAGAAATACCATGGACAGTCCTAAAAACTCCATAGACACTCTTATAGCTTATTTGTTTCATTTGTATAATATGCACTATTGGATTATAGTCGTACCTGAAATGTAGAACCAAATTATAATCTAAGTAAAGCCTGTTATCCAAACTGGATTACAATAACTAACTATACAATTACAAGATCTACGATGTTCTTTCATTTACATGACAATAAAGAACATAAACACCGTTCTTAAAAGTGTATTGATACAACACGTCTCCTTTAGAAAACGAAAGGAAGCTATCTCTATTTACATAACTGAAATATTGTATACATAACTACTATCACGTTTCTACGCGACAGACGGAAATAAAACCCGCCGACAAATCGAGACAGCGCCGCAAAGAGGATTCCCAACCGCGACTACCTCAAGTTCCTACTCTTGCAATTTCCTATATAAAATTTGAACACCGTTATCATTATATTTATTGTATTAAATTTAAATAAATATATGTTCCAGTTAAATATTAAATTATGTTTCAAATTTAAAAAAAATAAGTTCAAGTTATAAAATATATATATATACATATGAAAGGAAATAAACATATTTTATTTAAATGTAAGATAACTAAAGTTCTATTAAAGACATAGTTTCGGGATCATCAGCATAAAAATGTAAAAATACCGGACGAATGAATATATAGTTCATACTAATGTCAATATACAAACTACATCTTCTATATTTCGTTGCAGAGCAAAACCTTAACATTCGTAAAAGTAAAGTAATAATGGCATGGTCTAAGCGACTTAAATAATGTTCTCTAGATTCTATTCTATTTTTCAAGTTCAACCTCATGGAATCTGTTTATATTAAAGTCAGTATTTTCGCATCACAGAAACTATTATTTGAAAAGTAAGGTAGTTAATGTTATTGAGGAAATTGTTGTGAACCTTTTGTTCTAGCAACGAGTAAACTTTAACAGTCCATTTAATTTTTGTGCATTTTTTTTCAAACCGTTGTAAATATTTATTATATATTTTGAGATATCATTAATTTGAAGTCGCCTTAACTTAAATAATTATATATTTTATTCGTAGTAATAGAAATCCACTGCGGTAAGTCGAGTCAAACAAATAATTAGTGAATGCACGTATCTACTGCTAGGTCCTTTAAATATTCAAATTTTAATGATTTTTCAATAATATATATATATATCTCTATCTATTTATAAATTTTCTATTCATTTCAGCATGACCAGTCTCTCACGTATGCAAATTATGAAGTTGTTAAACGAAGTGCACTAAATCAGCACACTATTTATTCGAACTACATTTACGTTTTTCTACAGCTTCGCTTCGCCTTTGCGTTCAAAGATAATCTTAGAAGTAAAGTTAAGACACGTATGCATAAGACTAAATCGTTAAACACTTGTTTACACTATACTAATATATTAAAACAAGAGTATTAACGTCTATAGCGTGTTTTATTTTTTATTTAATATATCTTGTGTTATTATTCTTAATCTAAGAACTTTAAAATCAGTTGTTTAAATTAACATAAAAAGAGATAATTCTTCTATCGAATTATATTACATTATACAAATTAACTCAGCATACTCATTGTCTTTTTCATCGAATGATTTCTAATTACTTCGAATTTACTTAGTAGTTCTTATTAGAGTTCCATAGATTTGTGCAGTCACCGCCTCCTAATTATGAAATTAATTTAATAAAGTTGGTCAGATGTACCATTTACTTTTTGTGGGCTTGTCATACACGTGTTTTAAAATTTTTCATCTATAACAATAGCTCTCATACCAAATTAGGATGAACTATAAGTTATAGAAGTTAAGATGTTCTCTAAATATATAGTCCAGATAAGAAACCTTTGACTTAATCTGCTAATTGTTTTGGTAGTTTGGTTTGTAAGCTAGGGCTATTTTCCACTCAACAAATGATACGCCGCGATGCCAAAGAGACTGTTTGACACTAATTACTTCGTAACACCGCTCTGGCCATTGTCTGTGAAGTAAACATGCAATGGACAGAAGTTGTTATAATTTTAGAAAACCTATCCTCAATTACTCTATATTAGTTTTTTTTTTATATTTTAGACAAATTGTTTATTTAAATTGTTTATAAGTTATATTTTGCTAGTTCTTCCTGCTCAAACTAACAAAATATTTCATTAAAAAAATAATATTAAAAGTAGAAACTTACTATACGACAACATTTGCTTATGCGTGCAAAATAATTCAAACCATTGACACCAGTTGTTAAGGGAGGCTTACACGATATCTTACAGCTCACTAACTACACGGGGCGTTCAGCCGTTCATATTATGTTTTATTTATACTTTGAAGTGATTCAGTCCTCTGGGAGGGGTAATTAGGTGAAAAACTCACCGTTCACGGAGCCGAGTGATCGCTTTTGTTAATTAGAACGTATTGTTAAGGAAAATAAACATTTATAATGTGATTGTTAGATATTTTATTATTTTCTACATTATTAGTTTTTATATATTAATAGTTTTTATATATTATCATATTCCATAATAAATATGATTTTTCCAAATTGTTCATTATTTATTACATATAAATTTGGTTCCCTCTAAAATTTAATAAACTAAATTCCTTTTTGGTTACAGAAATCTCTAATATTAATTAAATCATTGTTAATTGTGTTTCCTATATTCTTTATTTCCTCTCTCCCTATCGACCTGATAACTGGTGGTACATCACTGGTGGTACTTAAGAACATCTTCAAATATAAATGATTGCAAATGTTTTGCCACCGTTGAAGAAAGGAGACGAAGAAAATAAGTAAGAAGAATTTGGTCATCCAGCTTATTAAGTTAAAGGTGGTTATTTTTTGTAAAGGTGATAATACTAGATATAATACTTAGAAACAATTAATATCATCATAATTCTTAGTTAGACGTGGCAGGTTCGAGTGCTGATGTCAAAAATACTATATTTCAACGAGGAATATTCCATTGAGGTTATAAATAGAGCTGAAATACAAGAAAGGATTTAATAACTTTTTCTTAATATAATGTTGATGTTTGATTATATTTAAATATTTGATGCAAATAATTATAAAAATGTATACACTTTTTATCTTTTGCACAATTTTCTTTACTATAGCGTTTATTTTAAAAACGGTTTCTACAAAGCTAGAGTTTTATTTTCCTTACCATTAGACTTTATCTCACAAATTGGACTTCAAGCAACTTGTAAATAAATTGATTATTTCTTGATCAAAGTGGAAAGTTACAGTTTGATATCGTTTCGTTCAATCTGATTATAGTTTACAGTACATGTCCTTAAAGCTGATATTAATCCAATTTAGTGCACACTGCTTAACCTAGTAATCGTATTAGTTGCAACATATTTGAAGAGGCTGGCGTTGACAGGAACTCCTAATTTGACTTATAGACTGTTTATTTTCAAATGGTATGTCGTTTTCAATCTAAGCTCTCTGTTCTATTGTTTAGGATAATCTTTAAGGTAAACAAGAGTAGTAATCCTTAGATCAATAAAAGATTATTAAAGTCATAATAATATGTGCAAAGAAGTGAATATTATTAAACATCAAGAAAAGTTTAACAAAAACAGGTATAACATAGAATTTCATTAAAATTTTACATTTTTAAAATCCGAGTTATAGATTTGGCACATAAAACATCTTCCTAGTAACGTAAGGAAAGTGGGAAAGTGATTGATTCATGATTATACTTAATTAAGTTACAAGAAGAGAAGTCGCAGTTGGTTGAGAGCTTTTCTGATAATAGAAAAAAGGTTAGTATAAAAAAAAAGTTATGAATCCTTACAAAGCCTTAATATATAGTTCATTACTTTCATGTTTTTAAAGAAAACAATGTTTGCTTTCATTTCATAATATTAATGAACATTAGTTACATTCATTGTTTACTTAATATACAATTTTGTGTTTTATTTTTTATCTATAATATTTAAATGTATATCTGAACTTTCCCCAAAGTCTTTTCAGGTGAGGAAAATTATACCCAATAAGTACATTTCACCGTTCCTCACATCCGGTATTCGGGGCTTCTTACAGAACATACTAATTTTAAACTTCCATTACACAACGTGATAATTATTAATCGAGTTTGAAACAAAAAAGATGTCAGCAGCAAATTTTTTTTTTATATAATAATTTTAATCATAAAAAAGAGACAGTGAGAGAGAAAGACAGAGGTAGTTTATTACATACACTAGACCTGAGTATTTGTTCCGTGGTAAGTTTAAACAAGTCAATACATTTGGCACCTTTATAATGTACTGCAGTTCTCATGGACCTCATCAGGTTATACTAATTAGTAATATAAATATCTGGTATACTTTGTTTTATAAATATCAAAGTTAAAGCTGCTGTCACTTTTTTCTTTTTTAAATATTATGACTGGATAAAGACGTTGTTGTGTTATTGTGAAGCTTATAATTATTATATAAGAATAGTTTTAAATCGTACACTTAATAATTCGATTAAATAAAAATGATATGATTGTGTTAATATGTTTTATTTTAAAGTCATATATATCTATATATATAAATCTAAAAATAATCAAAACTTAATACACAAGACATGTTTGTTTGTCTCAACTTAGAAATAAATAATAATAAACACAAATAGTAACATGTAACCTTAATTTACGAGAAAAGTAAAATCATCAGATACAGCATTTTTGTTTCTGCTGAAATGTCTAATTCCGATAGTTAATCAAAAACAAGATCAAATTATACTCATTACCTTAATTAACTATAAAGTAAAATCTGGAAAACACTACAAAAATGCAAGCATACCAAATTGGGAATATCATTATAATAAATTAAGAAATATAATTAAACAGGTAAAACAAATTAGAAATTTAAATAAAAATATATTTATGTATATGCACTCTCGGTGTATCTTACTATCTTAATTATTAATTTTTTATAAAGAATCCTTGGTCTTAACAACTTTAGGAATCAACTGACCAGAGAGACTTAATTTTTAGATGTTGTATTTTGCATATACAATTGTTAAAATCTTTTTGAAATAATAGAGATTACAAAGCAAATAAGTGTGGAGTGTGTGTTTGTCTCGGCACGGCTCGCTGCGTGTTGGACGTGACCGGAATAACTGTCGTGCAATTGATATATTTATCTTTTACTGGTTTCTACCACATTTGGTTTAGTTAATTGAATACAGATATCAAATTGGTAAAGAATATACATTGTTTCTCAAAGATTTTGCTGCCGTTGGTTCTTATATAAAATTATTGTTACATTTTTGTTGATTACAATATTCATAAATATGATAATTTCGAATAATTTAAGTATCAATTTATAATATTAAAATCAACAACTTGTTAAATCATGTTACATGTTAATCCAAATCTTACAACCACAATACACACATATATATATATAGTAAAACTATAATTATCACAGGAAGCAAATATTTTTTTGTCTAAAGAATATTTAAATTATATTATTTAAAAAGATGATTTTTAGTATAACTTTTACATTAAAGGATGATGGGCAAAAATGTATGGGATGTGTACCCACGACCAATAACGACCAGACATATGTCGTTAGATAGCTCTTTTCATGACTATCATTTGTTATTATGGGGGCTAGTCTCAATTCGTTGTGGGAAAAATGTTATAGTTACCTAAATGATATCTATTAAAATAAAAGTAGTTAGTTCCAGATATTTTATCTTTGTCATTATGGGGGCTAGTCTCATATCGTTGTGGGGTCTTCCAGATATTAAAAAAAATGTGTTTAAAAGTTAAAAATCCCTACGTAAACCCTTAATGCAAGGTGTAATTTCCGAAATGCTCATTGCGTACGCGTCACCCGCCAGCCGCCCGTCGCGCCTCCGATCGCCGCCTTTATTTGTACGGAACGGCGTATTTAGTAACGTATTTTTTATTTTTTTATTTTTTGATTTCAATTATATTGTATATTGGTTACTCAAGGCATGAGGTATTCAATCCTCCACCAGCATTTTTAAATGAAGTAATTGTAGACAACATAGATGACTAGTTTTTAAATAATAAGAATTATGTTTGTAAATCAGTAATAAACGATTTTTTTTTATTTTAGGTTTCTTTTTTTACAATTTGACTGACCTCATATTTAACTCATGTTAAGTTAACGCTGACAGTACATGGAGTCTACACAAAAAATGTTTTTTTATATATCTAGAATTAACAACTTTTATTTTAATAGATATCATTTAAGTAACTATAACATTTTTACCACAACGAATTGAGACAAGACCCCATAATAACAAATGATAGTCATGAAAAGAGCTATCTAACGACATACGTCTGGTCGTTATTGGTCGGTGGGTACATTTTGCCCGTTGTCCTTTATGATAATTTTTTGGAATTAAAATTAATCCTAATAAAAATAAAACAAATATTTAAATGATTTATAAAATATGATATTTATTATACATTAAAGATTATTCAGAGAGAATGAAAATGTAGTTTATAATGTATTATTACTGTTTAATCGCCCTTTGTATTATTATTCACAGACATACAATACTTTTATCTTTTAATTACTAAATGTTTAAATAACTGTTTAATAAATGATATCTAATAAGTTTGTGTTCTTAAAAAAAAAGAAACTAAATCTCGTTCCTTTGAACAATGAACTGAACTCATTTCACGGCATCGCGGTTATTCTCTCGCCGAAGTTCAACTAACTTCCAGCGCCGCCAATGTAATCTTTTTTTCCTAACGGTATACCCTTACAAAAGATTTTTTTATATCTTTTCATGCTAATTCATGGTTGTTGATATTAACATAGACTTTATTTGTACCATACATTGTACATTTCCTTGATATTTCTGTAAAATATTAAAATTTGCGATCTCTATCTTAAGACACCCATTAAGATAACAAAAATCATAACAAGATTTTCATCATATTTTCTATTACTGATTGTATAACTATAACAAGGTTTTAAAACCTATTAATATTTAATATTTAACTCTAAACCAATGCAACATTTCCGTGGTGAATGAACACAGATCAGTTAGCATCAGTTAGCATCAGTTAGCATCAGTTAGCATCAGTTAGCATCAGTTAGCATCGGTTAGCTAATAGGTGTATCAGTTATTTATGTCTTATTTGTATTCATGACAGTCTCTTATCTCGCTCGTGTGAGGTTTATTGAAATATTATAATGTAAATCAACCGTTGACTGCGATGATATCTCTCTGCTATAATGGTAATAAATCAATTATAATAATATTCACTTAGTTAAAGTATGAACTAAGTGATTACTTTAAATGGATCAGTGTATCATTGTAATAAGATCTTAAACTTAAGCAATCCTTCCAAGACAATAACCTTGTATTACCTTGAAATCAATTATATTTTTAACAGTATATTGTAGTTCAATTGTTTCTTTATTATAAACGATACATGTATGGAGACTAGACATATGTTTATTATTACTTATTATTCATTTAATTTAATTAATAATTATAATAAATCTTTTATAACGTCTTGTGCTTTGAAATAGTTTTTTTTTAATTCGAGTTTTTAAAAGAAAATGTATTTAAGAAGAATTCTTGTTTATAAAATTACAAATTACCTCATAGTATAATGAAAGTTTTCCTGCAAATAAATGTATTTTTTCTTCCAACCCAATGGTGTCAAGTTTTTAAAAAGATTGGAACCTTTTAGAGGCACGTGGCGTCGCACTAATGACCATTCCTACCTACTTTTATTCAACAACAGAGACACTTCCTCACACTAGTACATTGTAATACAAAATTTATACAATTATATAATCGTCTACAATGCTTTGAATAACTTTTTTACATAACTTCTAAAGTACTAATAGCTTTAGAATGAGTAAGTTTATGATGGTATAATACTAGGTATTTATTTCATTAACAAATTAACTTGACATATTCACCTGAAGTTGGAGCAAATTGGTCCAAAGCTATTATAATACCTAATTGGAGTACATTGATGCGGCAAGTTACTACCCGCGGTATATCTAGTTAATATACGTGCTGTTTTGATATTTATAACAATAGTCCTCATACCACTACATTCTACACAATAAGATAAGGAATTTAGAATGCACATCAATTAAGGGAAAAGATTGACCTGCATTTACTAATTTCAATTTCATCTTCAAATAATCTTTCAAAGGATAATTTTAAAATAATAATTATTCTTTATTGTTACTTGAAAGATATTGAACATTGGTTAAATTAATTAAATTTAAGTTCCAATATTATTATTTACATTTAGAGTTCAAAGTCTGTAACCAACTGTCAGAATTCTTCATCATAAATTTCAATTAAAAACGGTTGTTTGATTTTCATGAGCAGTATTTTATCGACATCTACTACATGAAACTAAAATCAAGATCCAACCTTTAGTAATACTGCTTTGGCGATCAAATTATCAGTGTACTCTTATTAAAAGTAAACGATTTTAATACAAAATTTCATCGCCCTGTTTAGTTCCAAAAAGAAGGCTATATTTATAAGGTATTGATTTCACTCATACAATTATTGTATTGTGTTTTACCTGAAGACTAGAACAGAATGGAACTTATTCATAGTACATAAAAAACTATTATGACAAAGATTTTAAACTGAGCTTTATGGTCAGAAAGTCAGGACTTCTGTGAAAAAATAAAGAAAAAATTAAGAGTAGTTTACTACTACCTTTTTGTATTTATTTAGAAGAGCTTTGAAGAAATTTGTCCTAAGAAGCTGTTAAATGTCTGTAGCGAATACCTTCACAGCTAATTGTTTACGTTTCAAGTATTCATAAAGATAAGGAATCCGAAAACTGGAGTTTGCGAAATGAGTTTTCAAATCTGTGTTTGTTGTAAAAGTCTATCAGGATTTAAATATTTCCTTACATATGAAAGTAGACTTAGTGTTAATATACAGTGATTATATAAAATGAATGCACCTTGTACTATATAACACCTACCTACTACCTAGATACGCAGGAATGTTGTAAATACACTACAAGTCCTCGGTCTATTTAGATTTATTGTTTTTACTAAGATACAATTCAAACAATTTTATAACACCAGATAAGACGATAGTCCATCATCATTGTCGAAAACGATTTATTTTTTATCCACCTGATATTAGTTTACATCTTTAAATTCAAGTAAAATGTGGTAGAAATAAGTAAAAGAGAAACGTATCAATTGCACGACAGTTATTCCAGTCACGTCCAACACGCAGCGAGCCGTGCCGAGACAAACACACACTCCACACTTATTTGCTTTGTAATCTCTTTAACAAACCTCAATTTGACAAGGTTTTGAACAGTTTCATATGCAAAAATCAACATTCAAAAATTAATAGCTTAGCTGAGAAGTTAATTTTTAGATTTTATGTTGTAGTACGCATTAGGTACGTTATATAAATGTAATATTTTCTATACTTGGACTATGAGTACGTATAAATATAATTAGATTTTTGGGTTTATTTCTAACTGGTCCTACTTCACTAACTTTATTTTCCGTATATACATTTTCGAAATTAGAATGCTTGTCTTCTATGTTATTAACAGTTTTATTAGGCCTGACACACACTCATAGTACCGATACACACACATTCCAGTAACGAGTGAACACTTGTTACTTTATTTTCTTGTGTTATATAAACAATAAGAGTGAACAATTTTAGCTACAACAAAAACATTATTTTTGGAAGTTCTACTTTAATCGGAAATTAACGCTATCTAAATATTTATTATCTTTACTTGTCAGGTCGGACGAATAAGTTAATACCTGTTTATATTTCTATGATATTTTTGTTCTCAAGATTGAAATAGGTTTTATTATTATTATTATGTATTTCTATTATCTCATCAGTAACAATGCAATAAAAAATAAAGTTTTTATGTATTTATTTCTTGCATCACTGATCTAAATTCTGGATCTTTCAGTTTAATTTCAAAATATATTTATAATTATATTTGCCTATACAAAATCGTACAACGACTCTACATCGACAATTTAATAATAACTATAAAAAAAATTACGTCTCTGTTCATTATCTTTGTCTTTCTCTCTCTCACTGTCTGTCTCTTTTCTTAAAATGGTTATACATAAATCATTTATTATCTCATCATCTATTATCATTTATTATATAAACGTTCTTCCTGATTGCAATTCAATGACACGTTTGAAAACGGATATTTGAAATCAGTACTTTTCTGTAACAACGCTCGAGTACGGAATGTAAGAACCAATGAAATAAAGATATTGCTTGTAATTTTCCCAAAATATCTTTGTACATTTAGATGCTATTTTTTGATGAAATAATTAAAATTGAACTAATTTAATGATATTTCTAAAATAATGAAGTATTCATATATGATTTATGAAATCTAAACTAAAAAATGTAAAAATCATTTTTATTCTTGAGTTTTCATTTTTAGTTTTTTTTTTAATTATTATTTTTTTCATGTGTTTGTTTCACGTACTGTTCTCATATTCACATATATTTTGTTACTTTTTTTTACTTGTTACCATATATACATAAGCCTGTGTAAAATATATTAAACACGACTCTTGGTCTTAAATTGAGCTTTTATTTAAAAAACACTGTGTAATTTGTACACCTGATGAGATTATTTACAAATATATATAATATATATCTGCACTACTACCACTAGAGACTAATATATAAATCTGCACGTTGTAGAAATTTAAGACAGAATACAGGTCAAATATGAAGCCGGTACGTTTATAGAGATGTGTATCGATTTGTCGGTAAATTGATTCTCAGCTTTCACGTGGCAAAAAGATAACTTAGATACTTTATTTTAGCTTTATCTTACTCACGACTTCGTTTATTCGAACACTTAATAAAATTTATACCTTTCTCTCTGAGTGTAACTCGAAGTCAGGAGTGTAAAATTATATTATGAAGTGCCACAAAATGACTGAGTCACAGTTAGTATAATTCATGATGTCTTACGTCTTTATATCTATAATTATTATAATCTATAAAAACTACAATTAAATATACTTGAAGCACTTATCTACTATATATTCTAATCTTAATCACAAAATTAATAAAACTCTACAATGCTTATGTTAGAGTATGTTGAATTTGCATTGAAAATGAATTTTATGCTAACTCAGGTATAAGAGTTAGCTGACCTATATAAGGGATTAAGAGGGGAAAAAATTACTGATTCGTAATTTTTTTATATTTTCTTTATTACAGGTAATAAAAAATGGTACAAAAATACAACTTGTTTCATAAAAAAAAACTAGAAAATAGATTAGCTATAACTCAACACATTTTCTAATAGTTTATAAGAACCACGGTACTAATTTCTAAAATTTTCGGTTTCATTATTCGAACTAACTGAATAGTAATTTAAAATTTAAATTCTTACAGATCAATTATGTACATTATTGAGAACTCTAGTTGCCCAATAAGGACCAGAGATGCACTTTTAAAAAAGTCTTCCACCATATAAGCAATTGTGCATTAATGCCTTGTTGTTTCCCTTTCAGTAACAGTGTATCTAATAATGATGTCTTATAAATTAACACACATACCAAAATTGTTTTATAAGGGTTCCCGAAAACCCGATCCTTATTAGGTACCTTTACCTTAGAATACTTTAATATGCCACTAATAAATCTATAATCTTTGAAATTATCTTTAGGCATAAACGTGTCTAGCCATGTTAAGCTTATTTAAGTTTAATATAGAAATTGAACTCACAAACGCGGACAAGACTTCAACTTGCAATTTCTTCGAAACCTTATTGATCCTCTGTCAATTTAGTAAGAGTCGAGACACTAGCTAGTGAGGTGGAGTCTTACACGTGTTTATGAAAGTTTAATTAAACATGTATTTAAAAATATATATTAATTAATTAATTAAACTAACATACGTATTATAATACTAAACCATAAAATAATATTAATAATAAATTGTATTTTGATTATAGTCCGTTTGTGAATACTGGGCTTGACAATACTTGTAAAATATAAAAAAATATATATTAATGTATTTTTTACCCATTTTAAACAAAATAATATTAGTTTCTATATCGTATATTCCTTAATAACTTAAAGGAAGAATTACTTTTTCGCTCCAGTGGTACATGACTAGTTTTTCTGTAAATAATATCATTTATATTTCTAAAGCTTGCTTCAAAGAACTTTAATAAAAGTGGATATACAATATTGTCGAACCTGTCGGAGCCCATTTGTGTACTAGTAATTGAAAAACTATTTAAGCTATATTTAAAATATTATTTTCATTTGTAATGTTAAGAATATTTATAAAGAGATTACTGATTATTAGAATTTCAATAAAAATATAAAAACGTGGGGGAAAAACTGTATTCATAGAACATTTCTTTACAAAACACGACAAAAGCGAGCTGTATTTAATTCTATTATATATCTGGAATATTGTAATTTGACTACTATCACGTTTATACGCGACAGGCGGAAATAAAACCTGCCGACAAATCGAGACAGCGCCGCAAAGAGGATTCCTAGCCGTGACTACCTGAGTTTGCTATACTTGCAATTTCCTGTCTAATATTTGAGCATTACTATATTAATTACTTTGTAAGGTAAAATAAATTAAGCTTTTATTTTAAATTTTTAGTAACAGTAAGAGTGGAACAAAAATAATACATATAAATATTGTGATATATATAAGATAAATTGGATGCAGCTTGGATTCACAACAACAATACAATTTGCATCCGTTGAAAATGATTTTTAATACATTTCAGAAGTTTCAGTTCAAGGACATCATCATTGAATTTGGATAAGGATGATTGTGATTACTATTATATATTATTTAAAGGTTTTCCACGTATTTTTGATGAACGTCTCTTAATGTAAAAGGTGTTAACTCAACAGAAAAAAATACTAATTGGGGTTTTATGTAATCTTATATATTAATAAACGTATAAATTGAGAACCTTTGTTATTAGTTCTATTTTATTTTATTCCTTTTTTTATCTAACCTTCCTCATTCTCCACCATGGCCGCGAAAATAAACTGAATAATTCCTGCTCAAAGTGAAAGTTTTACTTTAGTCCTATTATAGTTTAGTTCAAAACGAGTCTCTTGCAGGGATGTGCTCTTTAACTATATGTTGATTCAATTGGGTCTCGTAATTGTGTTAGTTGCAACATGTTTGAACATGTTAGAACATGGTCGATGGCAAACACTTGTGCCTTGCCTTGTAGCCTTCATTAGTACTGCTTTTTAAATCAAATTGTTATTAATCTAAGCTGTTTATTTTGAACAGCTTGTGCCGTGTTAGCATTCTAGCAAAACTTTATTTAGACGGTAATGTTACCTTTATCTATTTATTATCAAATACTTGATTTACTGTATTGACATTGGCCCAATTGCCAAAATCAATGATAACATAATACTATTATTTACATAAAATTCGAAGAATAATTTCCATGTATATAAAATCGTATTTAAAACAAAACAAAATCCTAAGCACCAAAGCAAAGTTATGTTTACGAGTATGTTAATTGGTACTTTTTAGTTAGAGTTTTTTATAATTGTAACCGCTATTTAATAATTATATTAAAATAATAAACAATTTAATTTTATAAATTCGTATAAGACTACACTTCATTAGTACTAGTAATAAGTCTATGCTCAGGAGTTTCTTATCAGGCCTTTGTTTATATATGCTTTATAGAAATTTGAGTTATTATAAACTGATATCCTCTTTATTTATAATAATTATTACTTTAATTCGTTGAAATAAATGTCCACCATCATTAATATACGCTTATATGAGATAAACACTTATATTCTTAACCCAAATATCTTGTAGGTACCTAATACATAGTTTTATGTAACTAATGTGCTTTGATATATAATTACCGAAGTTCGAACTGACCTGACTGTACTTTGACATATTCATTAACGCATAATGACGTGTTTATGACATGGAATGTGACATTTGACACTGACAACAATAATGACGTTAAAATGACATAAATTATATATTATAAACGCTTTAATTAAGTTTTATTGCGTGTTCGTAAAATACGACAAGAATAGAATATCCCCTTTGAAAAAAGAAAAGGACAGAAAGTAGAAGTTTGATTTAACTGGGACCAATTGCCTGCTGGGAATTTTATTGTATGAAGTGATTAATAACTCATACAGTACCCATCCATTTAATGAACTATCTATTATTATTCAGAATTTCTTTTTTTTTTTTTTTAATAATATAGTGTAATTATATATTAATTTCTAAGTGCAGAAATAAAAGATTAGATGCTATTTAAAAAGACAAAAATGTCGTTTTATTATTATTATTGTATCCAACAAGTCGAGCCTTTATACTATTAAATGGGCTCACCCTCTTCACTTAACCGTACCATACAAATGTCCTCACGCCTGTTACTTCACATTAACATAAGGTTTAACTGTATAAAAGTTCCGAACTTATCCTGCCTCTGTCGAAACTCTATTCAATAGCTATCAAAGCAATACAAAGTAATAAAACGAAAAAATATAAAGTTTACAGAAACTGCTTATACAAAAAGAACATCGGTTTTGAAAGCTATTAAGTACTATTAGTAATATATACTGTATTAAAATGAGTTAGAAAACGAATGCAGAGACGTGCTTCACGTGCCCACGTGGTCGGATTAAGTTCAAGTCGCGTATAATCGCGTCACCGTTTTTATCAATATATTAAAAAGTATTTATTAATACTGTTATCAAGTTTCATTTCTGCTTTAGTGCAAACTCCTTTTCTAGTTATGAAAAGAGTGGAGGTATTTAATTTGTCTTAAACATTCTAATATTAATAATGTCATGTTACAGTTGAATGTTTTTTTATTTAAATCGGGACTGCTGATTAAAAAGTGTATTAAAGGTTAACTGTATACATTCCAAAGAGATGATCCATCCTCTGAAAGTACAGTGAACCTACTGACATGCTGCAAACGACTTCGACAAAAGTCATCGTCTTAAAAAACCGTGCAATGCAAATTTTGGACAATCTAAAATACACACACTTGTATATATTTTTTTGTCAAATCTAAATTAGTCTGGTGAATATAGAATAACAGAGAAGAAGTAACGTTTATTGAATCGTAAATCTCAGTTGAGTCGCTATATTTACTCGCAGTCAGTCGAGGACATCTGATATTGAATGTTATAGATTGAATTGCATATTTTAAATTGTCTTTAAAGATATTTAATTAAATATCTTTATAGATAATTTAAACATAATTATGTTGTTTTATTAAATATTTTTTTATTAAACACGATGAAACGATAACTTAATTGACAGAGACAAGACGATATCCCAGTTGTCGCAGGTTGAGTCCTGACGCTTTTGATGATTTTTCATTTTACATTTACTTTAAAAATTAAATGAATGTCCTTGTACAAATATACAAAAAATAGAAGACATTATAAGTATTTACCTCAAAAGGTATAAAATATTCCACATTAAAACTTATTTATTTAAAACCGATATTTCATTTACAGTATACGTTATATGTAAAAAAGCATTAACGTCGTATATTACAATATATTAAAAAGGAAAATAAAAGTAAAAGTCCTGGGTAGTCTTTTAATTCACTTTATATTCTGCAGAAGATATAACTCAAAGTAACTCGGGTGTGAATTGTTAAATCATTTTCGCTTCCCGTCACATTACTTTTACCTGAAGTAAAAATAAACGCATCAATAAATACTTACCTGTTTAGTGCAGTGATTTACGAAAAAGAAAAGAAAACATAAATATCTCCTGGTACAAGAATGCTCATGTTTCTTAAGAGGATATCGCCAAATAATTTCGGGGCTTCATTCACATCAATCCTCACTTGTAATTGTTACTTCTATATCTGATTTGACTTTATATAGTATTCCTGAAATGACTTACCCTAATATAATTTGCTATCGTGAACTTAAATTTTAAAATAAGTGTTTATTTTTTAAGTATCTGATCTTAAATAAACGCTGTTAGACATTAAGAATGTGGCGAAAGATGTTAAAGATAACTTTGGTATAGTTACAACTTCAACATTCATAATAAGATTAACTTATAATAAAATATTCACTTCTTTATAGTTGTTTATAGTAATAGTATTCTAGACTTTTGAAGCAATTGAATGTTATCTGTTTATTTCAACTGTGTATACGATCTCAAGTTTAATTGTTGTACTTCACCTACACTCTATTTATCTGCAGTTGTCTGTCGTAGACACGAACCCCTAATGATAGTTTAGCAAACAGATTGTTTTTTTAAAAGATCTCCAGAGATATAATGCTGTAATTGTAGCACAGTACGTTAAAATCTATCACTACCACTACCCCTACGACGGGTTTGACACCCAAATTGGTAATCTGTGATATTTTCTTCGAAGATATAAATTGTTGGTGTTTCATAATTTTATATATGTATTAATTATAAATGCTATTTAGTACATGAATCTAATATCTACGAGTATCTCATAATATTATGAATAAGCACAAGAGCGAAATGTAGACCAACATGCATAAATAGTACAGGAGTAAGTAATTCCAGTCACGTAGATTTGGCAGTGAGGAGAGTCGAGTCAAATAATAATTAATGACTGCACATTAGTACTGCTATTTTTTAAATAACCTAATTTCGTAGGATTTTTCAATAATATATTTGAAATAGTTAAACATTGTAAAACTAGGTACTCCCATCCCATCCTATCCCGTTCCATCCCTGTATTCTATTCTATTGTATCGACCAATTCATTTAACATAACTTCATTTTCAGCGAATTGGTCCCAAGCCAGTCACCACCTAGATGTTTTATCATTTAGGAGCCTTAGCAAAAATCTTCAAATATTTTTTATTTATAGCAATAGTGTTATACCAAACTAGGATGTCTTTCCTTATCCTTGTAAATTATGGAAGTTTAAATACATATACAATATATAAAAGTTGAAATGTAGTCTAAAATATATAATCAAGATAAGATATTTTTAATTCAATACGCCTCGACACCAAAGAGACTGCTTGTCAGTAATTATTACGTAACGCCGTTCCAGACATTAGTTATTTAAATATTTGACGCAAATATTAATAGAAAGGTTTATTTTTTTATTTAAAAAACTATTGATTTTCGATATGAAAAATTGCTCCTAATGCTTCTATAAAGCTGATGCTTTATTTTCCACCCCATTCGATCTTATCTTCCTAATTAGACTCCCAGTAACTTGTGAAGAAATTGATGATTTCTTTATCTAAGTTGCAATCGAAGTTACAGTACTTCAAATCTAACTTCAAAATACTACTGTAGTATATGTCCTTAAAGTTGATTTTTGTTCAATCAGTGCAGATTGCTAGGCCTCGTAATTGTGTTAGTTGCGATATATTTGAAAGATTTGGAACTTGGTGTTCGCATGTACCTCTGATTTGAGCTATAGATTTTATTAATTATATTTTCAAATAATATGTGGTTTGCAATGTAATAATCTAATATTTTTTATAATACACAAAACGTCAAAAAAGTTTTCGTAGTAAATTTTATGAAATTAGTTATAGTAATATAGAATACTCGTATATAATGTATTAAGATGTAACAAATGTTCAATCCAAGGAATAGATTTCCTACATAAAACATATTTATAGAAACGTGAAGACAATTATTGATCTAAAATGATATCTAATTAATTTCTAAGATGTTAATTTTAATAGAAATGGACTCACTTTTAAAGTTTCTCGATAACGAGTTCAAACTTGGAATCTCCTAACTTTCATTTTAAGTCTACAGATATAGAAAATCCTATTACGATTAAGAAGTATTGATTTAATTTTATCTATATCTGATTGTTAGAATTTAAGTACAATTCAAAAAGTTTTTAGAAGTTACGGCTAAATTTTGAAAATGTTTATTTTAATACCTACGAATAGATGATAACATTACTTTTACGGATTGCTATTAGGGTTTATTTAAAATAAAATTTGATCAATTTTAAAAAGTCTCCGATGCTCTTTAAAACAATTAGATAAAATCTCAAAAAATACTAATTAATATTAAAAGCATACCTATTCTTCCTCCAAAGACTCCGTGGGAAGTAAAATACATTTGATCGTTCCTTGCATCCGGTATTCGAGATTTGTACAGAGCATACTAATTTTAAACATCACAATTATACAACAACAAACAACAACATGAATAAGATGGATGTCAGCAGCTATTAAAGATTTTTATATAATAATTTCGACATAAGAGAACTGGACAATAAGAGAGCGAGAGACAGAGACTGTAAAAAGAAAAATAATGGCTCCTAGTAATTGCTTCGTTGTTAAACTAAGGTAACCAATATTCCAGCTTCTAGTGACTAAATGTACTCAATTGACTGACTGATTAACTGATCTTACAAGACCTCATCAGGTTAACTATACTAAGATAACATAAGAACAGATTTTGTCTGTCTTGGCCTAGATCTATTTATATATAGTTTTATGTAACAAAATCCTAGGGAGAATTAATTTCAGTTGCAACATGTTTTGGTGTTATTCATTTTTGCAAAGGTTAAAAGTTTAGTAAGTTTTTACAAATGAAACCTTATAGATGTAGCGAGTTATGTTTTTACATATTACGGTAAGCTAAATTCACCAAGGCGGGCAACGACACGGTAATTTAGTTGGTAGTGTAACGAGGATGCTCTCCCAGAGTGCGCAGGTTCGACGCCCGTCCATGTAATGAATTTGTAAAATTATATTTATTATATGTATACTGCATAGTTATTTACTATTAAATTTTTATTACGAAATTATTTAGTTAAGAGTTATTGATTGCGTAATTTAAAATATGATTTAGTAATAGTATTATCTAATCTTCAGTGTTTTAAAAATATCAAAGTTGAATCTGCCGTTCATGTGATTAATTTTTTAAAAGATATTTTGTGATGTAAATAATATAATATTATTAAGCTTATAATCATTCAGGTTCAGGTTAGAGCAGTTAAAAAGTAAAAATTCAAGTCTGCTTTTGTACTGGTATAGATTTATATAATTATTATGTATATAATATATATGTAAATCTTATTTGTTTGTCCGATCTTTGAAATAAACTACATAAAATGTGCGAACACAGATAGCAAAATATGACCTCAATTTCCGAGTAAACTCAAAATGACCTTGTGTGTCTTATGTACAATCTATGACAACACTATAAATACACAAGAATCTAAAATTGGGAATATCGATCTAACATTTAAAAAATCTGAGAAAACCATAACGCATAAATATGATTGAAAAATATGCATAGTTTATTCTGCACGCAAGGCGAATAACTATTTCCATAATTGTTTTTGATGTAGAACCCATTTTACTGACATAATATATATTAAAGTTTATACAATTAGAAAGGAACTGATCAAAGAGTTTATACATTTTTAGAAGTTGTATTTTGCATATGAAATTGTAGAGAGATTACAAAGAAAAGAGTCTGTATATGTTGCTCTCGGCACGGCTCGCTGCGTGTTGGACGTGACCAGAATAACTGTCGCACAATTGATATGTTTCTTTTACTGGATTTTACCACACTTTATTTCAGTTTAATGAAATAAATCGATATCAGGTACATACAGAATAAATAGTTATATTGAGGATTCTCGTGGATCTTATTTTATGAATTAAACACTTCACTTCAGTCAAATAAACTTGCTTTTATTTATTACACACAAAAGAAAATACAGCGTCCGTCCTACATGTTTCTTTTTCGAAAAAGCCCTCGAGCACAGTCAATATAAACTTACCATAGATTGACGTTTAACCACAGATAAAACAGATTATACAATTGCATAAACCGTCAAGTTATAATTTATCTTCGTTTTTTATTGGTTTTTATTTAAAAATTATTTTTACATTTTTGTTTGATTCACTTACTGTATCTAGAAATCTAAATTTTGTATAATTTATTGGAGTTTTTTATTTTATTCCACCTCAAAACTACAGTTAATTGTACTGTATTAATAATTATCAGTTACATATTCTCTAAAATTAAATGAAACGTTCATATACTTGTAGAATTCGTTTGTTATGATTATAGTTTATTTAATCAACTGTTAATATAAATAGCTAAGTCAAACATTGACACTGTTTGTAACACAATTTAACTAAATGATTTATTGATCCATTTGATACTTATTGTATACGTGTATTATAAAATTGTTGAATTAATTCTATTTAGTAGACACTAAAGACGTAAATAGATCAGGGACTTTTAGAGTGTATTGGCGATATTCCTGAGTACCTACTTATTTGTCTTATTGTCAGTTCCTCAATCGTGCTCAAAGTAAAATGAAATATACATATTATATAGTATAGTTCATATTATATTCACACTATTAGTTAGATATTTCCATATGCATGTATTCAAATCTTCAAAGATATCTCAACAAAACCACAGATTTGAAAATTCATCTTAAACACCGGCTTAAGGATTCGGTACCGTTACTTGAAAGATAACCAACGAACTGTGGAGGTATTCGCTACAGAAATTAAGCTGTTAAAGGTCTGTAGCAAGAGCAAATTCCTTCAAATTTCTTGTAATTATCTTGAAAATGGTTTATTACTTCACATTCTTTTAACGCAGTCTTTCATGTTTCATATTTTATAATATTTTTATTATTTTCTATATCTCTGGGTTATTCAGGACAAGATAATGAAGGTTAAAATTCTATAACGTGATAATATAATTTGTCAATCCTCTTGAAAAGTGCTATACCAGTCTAATAAACTATTTTATTATAATTAAATATAAATTTCTTACACACAAATGTCTAGTTATCCGGAGTATCCGGAGAGCGATCTAAAGTTTTGTGGCAAATATTGTAAAAAAAAATATATAAAATTTAGAATTATAATTGTATATTGTATACTGATTATTATATATATATATATATGTATATATATATAATTGTTATTTTCTCAAATTGTCCGGTTGCACAAAAAATACAACTTATTCCTTTAGTAATAACTAAGTAATATACATGTGTTTAAGTTTATTTTTATTGTATTAAATAGATTTAATAACTTAATTTAAATAAATATTGTTTAGAATAACTATTTTGTTAGTATTTAACTTATTCAAACGTAAAGTTATGGTTATGACCAAACGCCCGTATATGGCGCCATATATTCTTGAAAGTCCATTTATATTACATGAATGAATTCCTTATATTATACTAGGGGCGCCAACAAACCCTCAATTGCGACTCGCTACGCTTGCGAAATCTCTGGTGCCGTTTGTATATTGAGCGAAACGAGCCCAGTGTATTGAGTCGTCGTTTCCAATTGACTTCAATGGGATATCAGTTTTTTTAACAAGATATAAAAAAAAAAAAAAAATTTTGAGGACATTTTTCAAATTTTTTTTTTTAAATCCTTTGCCTAATGTTTGTCTTTTTGATTGCCAAGTTTCATAATTTTCCGTCAAGTAGTTTTCGAGCCAATTCGTGACAAATAATGTAAAAAGTCTCCAGTAAAACGCTCCGCTCACTTCGTTCGCTTCGCTCAATAATATAAGGAACTTTATTGCTCTTATTAAATCATTGTATAATTAATAAGATGATTTATGAAACTCAATGATGAGAACAGTAAAATTAAGATGCAAACGTATCAGTCTATTGTTAGTGGTCACTCGGTTATAACGCCGAGGCGAGTCAATGCGACATGGTCGAATGCACTTATTATCAGTCTTATTTTCACTTACATAATAAAATACACATCCAACTTTAGTATTTTGTGAAATAGTAGAACGCCTTAACGTTTCTTAAGTTGTTAATACTTTATCAGGCCTTAAAACAAAGTGTGCTTTACTTATACAGTACACTATTTAAAGCTAAAGAAACTAATGTTTTTCATTTGCTTCTTTAGATCTATAAAATGAAAATATTAATAACTTGTTGTTCCTTCTACTATACATTTTTATTTTATAATAACAAGCTAGTTTAACATTATGTATGTATATTTAAATAATATTAATTACTTTTAAAGCTTGTGTGTTTTAAGAATTAATTAACTTAAAGCTATTCTATTTTTAGTTCCTCGGTTGTATTTTAAGTTTTTATATCCACAGCTGGAACTCATAAAATTCAGTTTTGATTATAAATATATTTAATTAAACCTAATCATATATTTCTATCAGTATTTGTAAACGTACTGTTGAAATGTCTTACAGAGTTTCGGTTTAGTTTAAGAAGCTTTAGCTCGGCGCAAATTAATATATATTAAAACACTTACTCCATATCTGTGCAGGATATTAAAAACACTTACTTCATATTTTATTGTAACTTTTGAATTTTTATATTAATAATTATTGACATATTTGACACTGTGTATAACGTACCGGCACAAAAGTATGTTGATTTTCTGTGTGGCGTGTCTAAGGCCATGGAGATAGTCTTGATCTGAATTAAAATTTGTTCAAGAAACGTTAAGGAATAATAAAGGAAGACATTTTAGATAATTGTCTCTCAGTAATTGCGACAACTACATTGCCAGAGAACCGCAAACGTTTTACTTTTTTCCTGTCTTTTTGTGGATATTAAGAAGACTAACAGTTATAATTCAATTTGCATCCCTAGTTTCATTTGTTTGGCATTAAAAGTACGAATTATCTTATATTGAGTAATCGAAATAGCTATAGACAACATACAATAAACATATATTTTTACAAAAAACACTTATTTTCTTAAGTGGAAGCTAGAGCCTCGATGTAGTTAGTTAGCTGCATCTCGTGTGGGTTGACTTCACCGGCTGGGTAGTACACTGACAAAAGATGGGCATAAAGGATCTCCTATAGCTACAGCTAATACGATGACCAGTACTTAATCCAAATATTCACCCACGACATGGAAGGTTTGTCTACTTATCTTACTTTACTGATCCCTCCCAGTTCTTCAAATTTTGGACTGTTTCATATTTAAAACTCTATTGGTGACACACTCCATAAAATATGTGAAGTTTACGTACTAAAACGTAACGTAAACCAGAAAAAAAAATGAATAATAAGTTCTGAGAATTTGGACATGATATATTAATAACAGGTGGTCCTACCTTTACCTATTGGACTTGTAACTATTCGCCTAGAAACTATTTGTTAAAATATTTTGATAAGAAAATTATTTTTACAATTTTAATAAAAATATTATTAAACTAGTCTAAGATCCCGTTACGTTATTTCGTACTTTCATAACATTGGTAATCTTATTTTGAGAAATTTATAATTATTTTTTGAAATTAAAATAAACAAAATAAAAATAAATCAAATATTTAAATGATTTATAAAATATAAAATTTATTATATATTAAAGGTATTCAGAAAGAACAAAAATGTAGTTCATAATGTATTATTGTAATGTATTAGTGTTTAATCGCTCGTTCACAATCCACTTCAAACGGCTTCTTATCGAAGCTCCCCCCCCGCTAGCCTTTGTTATGATACCAAGGGATGGGTGACATGACCTAACATGTTCTAACACGATTAATATTAAGCCTGGATAGCGCAACAAGCCGCATACGTATAAATATAACTTTTTTTTTTTTTTTTTTTTTTTTTTGTTTGTCTCTGCTGTTAGCCCTACTGGCCATGACAGCGTCACCGGTGTAAATATAACTTACTTTGAAGACAGTGAAATACACATCGAATAATTATGTATTGAGTACGTCTTAGGTATAACAAATTATTTCAGTGAACAAAGGTAGTATTCCTATAAACTTTTTATTGTCCAAGTAAATTTGTAATATTGTATTAATAGATGTATACGAAAATAGATAATCACGTTAACGTCAATAAAAAAAATGTAACAACGTGTAAAACTAAAAAACAGGATAGATGAAAACATACAGAATGTTAAAACAATAAGCAGACGATACCTGCACTTGAGTAATTCAATAAGTCACGTTCTGCAAACTAGAGATGTGCTTCTATTTAAATAACTTGTATTTTTATTAAAATTTCAATAAAATCATCCAACTATTACATTTCCACGGACAAACGGAAATAAAGCCCGCGACAAATCGATTCCTAACCGCGAGTACCTGAGTTTTCTCTTCTTGCTATTTGGTATTCGAATATCTATAATATATAATACTTATTTATTGTTTATTTGTGTATTTGAATTCTTCCTGCAGGTAAAGTTACTCACTATTTTGATAACATGTTCCTTTTTGTATTACTTCCCAAACCGGTCAAAAGTCAAAATAAGGAACTAAATATTATTAGATATAAAAAGTCAGCCAACAGTTTCCCAATTTTATTGTTGTGTTAATTTTTTTTTAAATTTTATTGTACTATTGTGTATTTAATTTGGAAGTTACCATACCAAATGATAACTAAAAAAGTATTTCTAGACAAAACTTTGCACTACGAAGTTATGTTAGCGAGAGTTTATGTATAATTATATACATTTAGAAACTTAATGAATGATTAAGTTCATTGTTTTTGGATGATGATATTATATTATATTATTATGAATTTTTTTATACAAAATTCAAAAGAGTTTTACTAAAATGAACTGCATTTTAAAGACTAATTATTACTTAGAATGCAGTTTATTTAATAAACATAGAAAATGATAACATTTTAATAATTATTCAGATTAAACTAGGGGTGCCAACAAACCCTCAATTACGACTCGCTGCGCTCGTGAAATCTTGGGTGCCGTTTGCATATTGAGCGAAGCGAGCCCAGAGTATTGACTCATCGTTTCCTATTGATTACAATGGGATATAAATTTTTTGACATGATATTAAAAAAAAAAGTTTTTTTTTGAGGACATTTTTCAAAATTTTTTTTTATAAGAACCATCACCTAATGTGTGTCTTTTTGATTGCAAAGTTTCATAATTTTCCGTTAAGTAGTTTTCGAGCCAATTCGTGACAAAGAATGTAAAAAGTCTCTAGTAAAACGCTCCGCTCACTTCGTTCGCTTCGCTCAATAATTTGAAATCGACATTTGACTTGTATTTCAATTGTTAATTAAAAATGTTAAAGGACCAAGGAATATCAAACATAAAGCACTCCATTACGTAGAAACTTAACACATTTTAATAAATCGTCACTAGATGATACGAGATGACAATGAAGTAGTCTGTTAACCGGACAGACGTCTCCGTCAACTTTATTATCCGGACAGAGCAGAGCGTTGTCAATGTTCAGTTGAGTACAGAGTGGACACGCAATCACGACTGGACGTCTGCCGCCGACACTGGGACGAAAGATCGATTTAATTAGTTTTTTAACCAACACACAAACATATATGCAAATTGTATTCAGGTTTATGTTCATTTTAGTTTTAATTTCCATGTTTAATTAGCTACGTTATAAGAAAATTTACGATAATTTTTGTGACGAAAGGCTATCTACAATTTAGCATTGCTTTTTGTAATCGAATAATTAAGTAGAGAAACTAAATTGTGTTACAAAATAGATTATAATTTTAAAGTTCTTAATAGTATTTATGATATAATTCTATTAGAATATTTATCACAACTCAACTGTTACAAGTGAGTCTCGACTCATTAAATAATACTTCCACTTAATCGTACTTCCGTAGTTTGATCTGCTCGTAGATATAAAGGTTCTAGATTGCATTATTATTCACAGACATACAATACTTTTATCTTTTAATTACTAAATGTTAAAATAACTGATTAATAAATGATATCTAATAACTTTGTGTTCTTAAAAAAACAAAGACAAAAAAAAAAAACTGAGTACCGTTCCTTTGAACAATGAACTGAACTCATTTCACGGCATCGCGGTTATTCTCTCGCCGAAGTTCAACTAACTTCCAGCGCTGCCAATGTAATCGTATTTTCCTAATGGTATACCCTTACAAAAGATTTTTTATATCATTTCATTTTAAGTCTTGGTTATTGATATTTACAGAGACTTTATTTGTACCATACATTGTATATTTCCATGATATTTCTATAAAATATTAAAATTTGCGATCACTGTCCTAAGACAGCCATCAAGATAACAAAAATCATAACAAGATTGTCATCATATGTTCTATTACTGATTGTATAACCAAAACATGGTTTTTAACACCTATTAATATTATATATTTAACTCTAAACCAATGCAATATTGCCGTGGTGAATGAACACAGATCAGTTAGCATCAGTTAGCATCAGTTAGCTATCAGTTAGCTAATAGGTGTATCAGTTATTAATGTCTTATTTGTATTCATGACAGCCTCTTATCTCACTCGTGTGAGGTTTATTGAAATATTATAATGTAAATCAACCGTTGATTCCGATGATATCTCTCTGCTATAATGGTAATAGATCAATTATAGTATATATCACTTAGTTAAGGTATGAACTAAGTGATTACTTTAAATGGATCAGTGTATTATTGTAATAAGAACTTCAATTTAGTTAATCCATTGAAGATCATAAACCGCTATGTAAATTATTATTTTACTAATATTATTATAAGTCTTAATAAAATCTTATCTTAGTAAAGACAGAAATATTTATAATTATTTATATTACAATATATTTAATAAAGAAGATTGATTATATTTAATCTTTTTTTACGTCTTGTGCTTTAAAATTGTTTTTTTTAATTCGAGTTTTAAAAAGAAAATGTATTTCAGAAGAATTCTTGTTTATAAAATTACAAATTACCTAATAGTATAATGAAAGTTTTCCTGCAAATAAATGTATTTTTTCTTCCAACCCAAAGCTTTTAAAAAGATTGGAACCTTTTAGAGGCACGTGGCGTCGCACTAATGACCATTCCTACCTACCTTTATACAACAACAGAGACACTTCCTCACACTAGTATATTGTAGTACAAAATTAAAACAGCAGCTTGATTGGAGCTCAATCTATTAAGTGCTCTAGTCACTATCTGCTATATGTTTAGTTAATAAGTATTAATTAATTTAATTAAGTTAACCAGATAACCATTGTACCTCCAGGCTTATAAAGCTTGTGCGTGGTCTTTATATTATTTACTTATAACAATAGTCCTTATATAGACTATAAGCTAAAGAACTATAATATGTAAAAATAAAGGAAAAATACTGACATCTTTTTTTATTTTACTTTTATCCTTAAATTATGTCTAAAAAAATAATTTAAAAATAGTAATTATTCTTTATTGTCACATTGTTAAAATCTATAGCGTGGAAAACATGTTTTTTTATATTTTTGAAGGTAGCTTTGACGCCTGAGAGACGAGGACTGACGAAGAAGTTTCGTATTAATTGCGCAGAATTTGGATTAACCTGTCTCATAACTTGTATAGATGTAAATACGATCCTTGTGTGTGTAAAGGAATAACTTTAAACAGAACACTTTAAGCCAAATATTTGGATGTAAAATTATAATTAAATATCTATCACAAGCTAGACCCTTGTCCAAGGTTTAAATGTACCAAGTGAGTTATAGAGCATTGTAAAGTTCTGATTAAGTTAATAATTCAAGTTTATCTCTAATAAGTTTTCAGAAGTCTACCTGCTCATTTATCTTAATGGATCTCAATATTTATAAACTGTACTATTTAATATGCTATCTTTAGTTTAAATATAACAATTGATAACATCTCTAGGCTTCATTAATGTGAATGAATGTAAAAATCACTAAAAGAGAAAGTAAATTTAAAACAAATATTAAAAATTTAAGTTTGTAAATTAATATTTATGTGAGTATATTTGAGATTGAATACTTATAAGTCTAATAATGTAACCATGTGAAATGGATCAAAATTTGAATAATAAAATTAACAAATAATGAGTGTGTTTGTTTGAATTGTGACCATTCATCTTATTTTTATGTGATGTACTTGATGTTTTGTCACTGTCAACCTCATCTTACAAATGTTTGATAATTTCATATAATATATTCCACTACGATATCTATATAGTGAGAGAAAAAAAGTCTAAACCGGATATTACTTATTAGGTTGTGTTTTAACTTTTAATAGTATGAAGCTTTTATAGAGTAGCAAGCACTTTAGTTTTTAATTTGATAAAGTACACTTTACTGAAGAAACGGTTCAGGCTTAGATTAAATCATTTCATAAGGGTAATATATTTATCAATTAAAACAGTATATGAACCCGCTACCTTATAGATTATGTACTCATAAATCTGCCAAACTAAACTGTAGTGTCTAATGAAATACTTTAAAGCTTCCTAATATTAGAGTATGAAATCACATTGTAAAGGTTACTTATACAACATTCAGAGATTTTTAACAAGTTTTAATATAATTGAATAATATCTATCTACATATATGTATATATAATAGAGAATCCGTTAGAAAAAAATTTTTCTTAGTTTGAACCGGTGCCAAAATATCAAATTGTTAGTGAATGAATGATGGTCTGTCCTCACAAACTTTGTTTACATTCATCAATATGGTCTAATACTGAGGTTGCATGTATATTTAATAATTCTCTAAAAGATTCTGTTATTTATTGAAAAGTAGCTTTTATATAAATATGACTTCAGTTATAAAATAACTCTTCAGTGACATTTAATCAACAAAGGAAATAAACATATCGATCCAATGTATTTTTGTGACTTACATATATACGTTATACACCTCTGATTAGTAAACCGATTTCATCAATATTTATAATACTGTAGGTAAGTAATTATCAAAGATGGCCAAGTGTTGTTCACGACATACAATTAATTCACTAAACTATTATTAAGTGTCCGTACACAATAGAGAACTACAGTGATGGAGACTGCAGATGAAGCAGAATAATTAAAACTGGGATAGGATTTATACAGGTACATTAAATCGTTGATTTAATTGACTATAATATATATAAATGCTTGGTAGTATTTAAATACTTTATACTTAATTAAATATTTCACAAAGATGTTCATAAGTTTTGACATTGGATTCATTTTTGATAATATACCTGTTACATGTAATGACAAATATAAGGTCAGTCTGTGGTTATGTTTTCAATTCAGATCTTTCTTATTACATTACTCGGCTGTTTTTGATTTCGTACTAACTGTAGGTGATGTGTAAGTTATCACACAAACGACGGTTTAACTATGGATTATGGATAAAGATGTATGTGCACCTTCTTAGTTTAGGTTATTATCTTTTAATAATAATAATAATTCATAATTATTGTGCTACTGTTATATTTATCTTTCTCAAAACATTTGAAATCGAAAGACGTAAATAAATCGTGGTCAAGAGAGAAGATAAGATCTCTTTGTCTACATAACTTAGTTGAGACTTAAACATTTTTAGTATTTAATTCAGAATTATAATATTTCACGTCATACTAATTTTAATTATCTATATTTTTTAAAGTAAGAACGAAGGTATGATTAAAACAGACACAGGGGAAACTTGTAATTGCTAGCATGGATACAATTAGTGGGAATTACGTTATTAGGGCGCTTAGGACGCTAACGGTCGATCCCGAATTCCAATATCCTTGAATCATAAAATTAGTACCAAGTAGATACTATTACATAAATGTGTTCTTTGAATTCTTGTAATTCATTATTAATTATGCCTTCACCTCTGTAGCTACTATGTAGTCGATTTATGATAATTAGATAAATATTATTTATAGCTCACGATGCATGAATTAAACTGGTCATCAAGGAAAAGAGTTATAGTAGATTAAGAGTAGTCAAGTGAAGAGATCATTCAAACTGGTCATTCCCGTTACATATATTGAACACAGTAAAGTTTTTTTAAACACTAAGAGGGACTTGTGTTGCACTCTTCAAGAGGGTTGACAAATTAGATTATAATATATAAATTATTATATTTAAGCGTTAGTTAAATTATTTATTAAAACTTTAACTTTCATTATCTTGTCCTTAAGATCCCGAAGATATAGTAAACAATAAAAATATTATAAAATATAGAACATGAAAAACTGCATTAAAAGTGGTAAAACCCTTCTCAATATATTTACAAGAAATTTGAAGAAGATTTGCTCTTGCTACAGACATTTAACAGCTTAAATGTCTGTAGCGAATACCTTCACAGTTCGTTGGTTATCTCTCAAGTATGCATAAAGATAACGAATCCTCAAGCCGGTGTTTAAGATGAGTTTTCAAATCTGTGGTTTTGTTGAGATATCCATGAAGATTTAAATATATATATGCATATGGAAATATCTATAGAATATAATAAGAACTATATAATATGTACTAATCGTTTTACTTTCGGCATGATTGAGGAACTGACGATCAGACAAATAAGTAGGTACTCAGGAACATCGGCAAAACACTCCAGAAATCCCTGATCTATATAGGTCTATAGTTTCTACTAAGATACAATTAATGCAACAATTTTATAATATCAGATAAGACGATGGTGGTAGTAAATAAGAAACCCACTCTTGTGTTGTTTTATTATCACCGCCACAACTTTTACTTTTTACATGTACATTTTAAAACTTATTTTGTGAACGTGTGTAAGTTATTACGTCGACGTTCATCAGATATATTACTTATACTAAAATTTATATTGTAATATCCAATTGAAACAATCATAGAATATTGTAATTTTCATAATAATAGATTACTTTTCTTGAAGTTTAAAATACAAATGAACTTTAAGATTAAATATAATAATATCATAAACATATAACCATTTATTATATATGAAATGAAAACATTGTTGTCACAATAAGTATCCAACGGACCAATAAATCATTTAGTTAAATTGTGTTACAAACAATGTCAACGTTTGACTTTGCTATTTATATTAACAGTTGATTAAATAAAATATAACCATAACAAACAAACAAAACAAATTCTACAAATATATGAACGTTGCATTTAATTTCAGAGAATATGTAACTGGCAACAATATTATTACGGTTTAATTAACAGTAGTTTTAAGCTGGAATAAAAAAAAACTCCGATGAATTATACAAAATTTATATTTCAGCATAGAGTAAGTAAATCAAACAAAAATATAAAAATATTTTTTAAATAATAACCAACAACATAACAATATTTGAAAAACGAAGATAAATTATAACTTGATGGTGTATGCAATTGTATAATCTGTTTTATCTGTGGTTAAAACTCAACCTATGGTAAGTTTATGTTGTCTGTGCTCGAGGGCTTTTTGGAAAAACAAACATGTAGGACGAACGCTGTATTTTCTTTTGTGTTATAAATAAAACCAAGTTTATTTGACTGAAGTGAAGTGTTTAATTCATAAAATAAGATCCACGAGAATCCTCAATATAACTATTTATTCTGTATGTACCTGATATCGAATTATTTCATTAAACTGAAATAAAGTGTGGTAAAATCCAGTAAAAGAAACATATCAATTGTGCGACAGTTATTCTGGTCACGTCCAACACGCAGCGAGCCGTGCCGAGATCAACATACACAGACTCTTTTCTTTGTAATCTCTCTACAATTTCATATGCAAAATACAACATCTAAAAATGTATAAACTCTTTGATCAGTTCTTTTCTAATTGTATATACTTTAATACATATTATGTCAGTAAAATAGGTTCTAGATCAAAAACAATTATGAAAGTAGTTATTCGCCGAGAGTGCAGAATAAACAATGCATATTTTTTTATCATATTTATGCGTTATGGTTTTCTCTGATTTTTTAAATGTTAGATCGATATTCCCAATTTTAGATTCTTGTGTACTTATAGTGTTTTCATAGATTGTACATAAGACACACAAGGTCATTTTGAGTTTACTCGGCAATTGAGGTCATATTTTGCTATCTGTGTTCGCACATTTTATGTTGTTTATTTCAAAGATTGGACAAACAAATAAGATTTACATATATATTGTATACATAATAATCATATAAATCTATACCAGTACAAACGCAGACTCCAATTTTTATTTTTTTAACTGCCCTAACCTGAACCTGAATGATTATAAGCTTAATAATATTATATTATTTACATCACAAAGTATCTTTTAAAAAATTAATCACATGAACGGCAGTTTCAACTTTGATATTTTTAAAACACAGAAGACTAGATAATACTATTACTAAATCATATTTTAAATTGTGCAATCAATAACTCTTAACTAAATAATTTCGTAATAAATAGTATATAATAATGCAGTATACATATAAAAAATATAATTTTACAAATTCATCACGTGGACGAGCATGAACCTGCGCATTCTGGGAGAGCGTCCTCGTTACACTACCAACTAAATTACCGTGTCGTTGCCCGCCTTGGTGAATTTAGCTTACCGTAATATGTAAAAACATAAGTCGCTACATCTATAAGGTTTCAATTGAAAAATCTTACTAAACTTAACACCAAAATATGTTACAAGAGAAATTAATATACGCAATTTTATATATATATATATATATAAAATTGTGTTACAAAATCCTAGGGAAAATTGCATATATTAATTATATATATTTATATATAAATATATATATAGATATAGATCTAGGCCAAGACAGACAAAATCTGTTCTTATGTTATCTTAGTATAGTTAACCTGATGAGGTCTTGTAAGATCAGTTACAATTGAGTACATTAATTCGCTAGAAGCTGTAATATTGGTTACCTTAGTTTAACAACGAAGCAATTACTAGGAGCCATTATTTTTATCTTTACAAACTCTCTCTGTATCTCTCTCTCTTATTCTCTCGTTTTCTTATCACGAAAAATATTTTTCATTACACAAAAATCATCAATAGCTGCTGACATCCTTCTTGTTTCATTCTCAATTGTACTGTATAACGGATGTTTTAAATTAGTATGTTCTGTACAAGTCTCGAATACCGGATGGAAGGGGCGATCAAATGTAATTTACCTCCCACGGAGAGATTTTGGAAGAAGTATACATTTAGCTACGTACTTTTAATATAAATTAGTATTTTTTTGAGATATTGTATAGTTGTTTTAAAGAGAATCAGAGATTTTTTGAAAATGATTAAATAAAGTCTAATAGAAATCCGTAAAAGTAATGTCATCAACCATTTGTAGATATTAAAATAAATATACTATAAATTAAACTTTAAAAAAAATAATAAGTTTCCAAGCAATAATATTAATTTCACATATTTTCCTTTTCTTAATCAATATTAATCTGTGATAAACTTTTACATTTTCAGAAAAGAGCCGTACCTTCTATAAACCTAAAGATGTACCTACTTAAATTCTAATAATCAGATATAGATAAAATTAAATCAATACTTCTTAATGGTAATAGGATTTTCTATATCTGTAGACTTAAAATGAAAGTTAGGAGATTCCAAGTTTGAACTCGTTATCGAGAAACTTTAAAACTGAGTCGTCATTTCTATTAATATTAACATCTTGTAAATTAATTAGATATACTCTTAGATCAAACATTGTCTTCACGTTTCTAGAAATATGTTTTATTTAGGAAATCTATTCCTTGGATTGAACATTTGTTACATCTTAATATATTATATACGAGTATTCTATATTACTATAACTAATTTCATAAAATTTACTACGAAAACTTTTTTGACGTTTTGTGTATTATAAAAAATATTAGATTATTACATTGCAAACCACATATTATTTGAAAATATAATTAATAAAATCTATAGCTCAAATCAGAGGTACATGCGAACACCAAGTTCCAAATCTTTCAAATATATCGCAACTAACACAATTACGAGGCCCAGCAATCTGCACTGATTGAACAAAAATCAACTTTAAGGACATATACTACAGTAGTATTTTGAAGTTAGATTTGAAGTACTGTAACTTCGATTGCAACTTAGATAAAGAAATCATCAATTTCTTCACAAGTTACTGGGAGTCTAATTAGGAAGATAAGATCGAATGGGGTGGAAAATAAAGCATCAGCTTTATAGAAGCATTAGGAGCAATTTGTCATATCGATAATCAATAGTTTTTTAAATAAAAAGATAAAACATCTTTATTAATATTTGTGTAATATTTAAACAAACAATGTCTGGAACGGCGTTACGTAATAATTACTGACAAGCAGTCTCTTTGGTATCGAGGCGTATTGAATGAAAAATTTCTTATCTTGATTATATATTTTAGACTACATTTCAACTTTTATATATTATATATGTATTTAAACTTCTATAATTTACAAGGACAAGGAAAGACATCCTAGTTTGGTATAACACTATTGCTATAAATTAAAAATATTTGGAAGTGTTGCTAAGGCTCCTAAATGATAAACCATCTAGGTGGTGACTTGCTTGGGACCAATAACTTGAAAATGAAGTTATGTTGAATGAATTGGTCGATACAATAGACTAGAATACAGGGATGGGACGGGATGAAATGGGCTGGGATGGGAGTACCTAGTTTTACAATGTTTAACTACTTCAAATATGTTATTGAAAAATCCTACGAAATTAGGATATGTAAAGAATAGCAGTACTAATGTGCAGTCATTAATTATCATTTGACTCGACTCTCCTCACTGTCAAATCTACGTGACTGGAATTACTTACTCCTGTACTATTTATGCATGTTGGTCTACATTTCGCTCTTGTGCTTATTCATAATATTATGAGATACTCGTAGATATTAGATTCATGTACTAAATAGCATTTATAATTAATACATATATAAAATTATGAAACACCAACAATTTATATCTTCGAAGAAAATATCACAGATTACCAATTTGGGTGTCAAACCCGCCGTAGGCCGTAAACTTAAAAAATAAACACTTATTTTAAAATTTAAGTTCACGATAACAAATTATATTAGGGTAAGTCATTTCAGGAATACTATATAAAGTCAAATCAGATATAGAAGTAACAATTACAAGTGAGGATTGATGTGAATGAAGCCCCGAAATTATTTGGCGATATCCTCTTAAGAAACATGAGCATTCTTGTACCAGGAGATATTTATGTTTTCTTTTCTTTTTCGTAAATCACTGCACTAAACAGGTAAGTATTTATTGATGCGTTTATTTTTACTTCAGGTAAAAGTAATGTGACGGGAAGCGAAAATGATTTAACAATTCACACCCGAGTTACTTTGAGTTATATCTTCTGCAGAATATAAAGTGAATTAAAAGACTAGCCAGGACTTTTACTTTTATTTTCCTTTTTAATAAATTGTAATATAAGACGTTAATGCTTTTTCACATATAACGTATACTGTAAATGAAATATCGGTTTTAAATAAATAAGTTTTAAAGTGGAATATTTTATACCTTTTGAGGTAAATACGTAATAATGCTATTGTCTTCTATTTTTTTTATATTTGTACAAGGACATTTATTTAATTTTTAAAGTAAATGTAAAATGAAAAATCATCAAAAGCGTCAGGACTCAAACCTGCGACAACTGGGATATCGTCTTGTCTCTGTCAATTAAGTTATCGTTTCATCGTGTTTAATAAAAAAATATTTAATAAAACAACATAATTATGTTTAAATTGTCTTTAAAGATATTTAGTTAAATATCTTTAAAGACAATTTAAAATATGTAATTCAATCTATAACATTCAATATTAGATTTCCTCGACTGACTGCGAGTAAATATAGAGACTCAACTGAGATTTACGATTCAATAAACGTTACTTCTTCTCTGTTATTTTATATTCACCAGACTAATTTAGATTTGACAAAAAAATATATACAAGTGTGTGTATTTTAGATTGTCCAAAATTTGCATTGCACGGTTTTTTATGACGATGACTTTTGTAGAAGTCTTTTGCAGCATGTCAGTAGGTTCACTGTACTTTCAGAGGATGGAACATCTCTTTGGAATATATACAGTTAACCTTTAATACACTTTTTTAGTCACTAGTCCTGATCTAAATAAAAAAGATTCAACTGTAACATGACATTTTTAATATTAGAATGTTTAAGACAAATTAAATACCTACACTCTTTTCATAACTAGAAAAGGAGTTTGCACTGAAGCAGAAATGAAACTTGATAACAGTATTAATAAATACTTTTTAATATAGTGATACAAACGGTGACATTATACGAGACTTGAACTTAATCCGCCCACGTGGGCACGTGAAGTACGTCTCTGCATTCGTTTTCTAAATCATTATAATACAGTATATATTACTAATAGTACTTAGTAGCATTCAAAACCGATGTTCTTTTTGTATAACCAGTTTCTTTAAACTTTATATTTGTTCGTTTTATTACTTTGTATTGTTTTGATTGCTACTGAATTGAGTTTCGACAGAGGCAGGAAAAGTTCGGAACTTTTATACAGTTAAACCTTATATTAATGTGAAGTAACAGGCGTGAGGACATTTGTATGGTACGATTAAGTGAAGAGAGTGAGCCCATTTAATAGTATAAAGGCTCGACTTGCTGTTCGAAATAATAATAATAAAACGAGATTTTGTCTTTTTAAATAGCGTCTAATCTTTTATTTCTGCACTTAGGAATTAATATATAATTACACTATATTATTAAAAAAAAATAATTTTAAGAAATTCTGAATAATAATAGATAGTTCATTAAATGGATGGGTACTGTATGAGTTATTAATCACTTCATACAATAAAATTCCCAGCAGGCAATTGGTCCCAGTTAAATCAAACTTCTACTTTCTGTCCTTTTCTTTTTTCAAAGGGGATATTCTATTCTTGTCGTATTTTACGAACACGCAATAAAACTTAATTAAAGCGTTTATAATATATAATTTATGTCATTTTAACGTCATTATTGTTGTCAGTGTCAAATGTCACATTCCATGTCATAAACACGTCATTATGCGTTAATGAATATGTCAAAGTACAGTCAGGTCAGTTCGAACTTCGTTAATTATATATCAAAGCACATTAGTTACATAATACTATGTATTAGTTACCTACAAGATATTTGGGTTAAGAATATAAGTGTTTATCTCATATAAGCTTATATGAATGGTGGTGGACATTTATTTTAACGAATTAAAGTAATAATTATATAAATAAAGAGGATATCATTTTATAATAACTCAAATTGCTATAAAGCATACATAAACAAAGACCTGATAAGAAACTCCTGAGCATAGACTTATTATGTACTAATGAAGTGTAGTCTTATACGAATTTATAAAATTAAATTGTTTATTATTTTAATATAATTATTAAATAACGTTTACAATTATAAAAATCCCAAACTAAAAAGTACCAATTAACATATTCGTATACATAACACATCACTATTTAAAATTTTGTTAAACTTTGCTTGGGTGCTTAGGATTTCGTTTCGATTTAAATAGGATTTTATATACATGGAAATTATTCTTCGAATTTTATGTAAATACTATTATTTAGCAAATAATACTATTATTTTGCTAACATTTATTTTGGCAATTGGTCCAATGTCAATATAGTAAATCATGTATTCAAATAGATAAAGGTAACATTACCGTCTAAATAAAGTTTTGCTAGAATGCTAACACGGCACAAGCTGTTCAAAATAAACAGCTTAGATTAATAACAATTTGATTTAAAAAGCAGTACTAATGAAGGCTACAAGGCAAGGCACAAGTGTTTGCCATCGACCATGTTCTAACATGTTGCAACTAACACAATTACGGGACCCAATTGAATCAATATATAGTTAAAGAACACATCCCTGCAGGAGACTCGGTTTGAACTAAACTATATTACGAGTAAACTGTAACTTTCGCTTTGAGCAGGAATTATTCAGTTTATTTACGAGGCCATGGTGGAGAATGAGGCAGGTAAGATGGGAAAAGGTATAAAATAAAATAGAACTAATAACAAAGGTTCTCAATTTATACGTTTATTAATATATAAAATTACATAAAACCCCAATTAGTAGTTTTTTCTTTTGGGTTAACACCTGTTACATAAAGAGACGTTCATCAAAAATACGTAGAAAACCTTGAAATAATAATAGTAATCACAGTAATCACACATCCTTTTCCGAATTCAATGATGATGTCTTTGAACTGAGACTTCTGAAATTTATTAAAAATCATTTTCAACAGATGCAAATTGTTGTTGTGAAGTCCAAGCTGCATCTAATTTATCTTATTTATATCACAATATTTATATGTATTATTTTTGTTCCCCTCTTACTGTTACTAAAATTATAAAATAAAACAATAATTTATTTTACTTTACAAAGCAATTAATATAATGCTAGTATTGCTTTAAAATTAGGTAGGAAATTGCAAGTATAGCAAACTCAGGTAGTCGCGGTTAGGAATCCTCTTTGCGGCGCTGTCTCGATTTGTCGGCGGGTTTTATTTCAGTACGTGGAAACGTGATAGTAGTCAAATGACAATATTCCAGTTATGGCAATAAGGACAGCTCTCTTTGGTCGTGTTATCTAAAGAAATGTTCTATGAATACAGTTTTTCACCCACGTTTTTATATTTTTATTGAAATTCTAATAATCAGTAGTCTCTTTATAAATATTCTTAACATTATAAATGAAAATAATATTTTAAATATAGCTTAAATAGTTTTTCAATTACTAGTACACAAACGGGCTCTGACAAGTTCGACAATATTGTATATCCAGTTTTATTAAAGTTCTTTGAAGCAAGCTTTAGAAATATAAATGATATTATTTACAGAAAAACTAGTCATGTACCACTGGAGCGAAAAAGTAATTCTTCCTTTAAGTTATTAAGGAATAAACGATATAGAAACTAATATTATTTTGTTTAAGATGGGTAAAAAATGCAATAATATATATTTTTTTATATTTTACAAGTATTGTTAAGCCCAGTATTCACAAACGGACTATAATCAAAATACAATTTATTATTAACATTATTTTATGGTTTAGTATTATAATAAGTAGGTTAGTTTAATTAAGTAATTAATATATATATTTAAATACATGTTTAATAAAACTTTCATAAACACGTATAAGACTCCACCTCACTAGTTAGCGTAACGACTCTTACTAAATTGACAGAGGATCAATAAGGTTTCGAAGAAATTGCAAGGTGAAGTCTTGTCCGCGTTTGTGAGTTCGATTTGTATATTAAACTTAAATAAGCTTAACATGGCTAGACACGTTTATGCCTAAAGATAATTTAAAAGATTATAGATTTATTAGTGGTGGTAGTATAAAACAATTTTGGGATGTGTGTTAGTTTATAAGACATCATTATTAGATAAACTGATACTGAAAGGGAAACAACAAGGCATTAATGCACAATTGCTTATATCGTAAATGCGTATAAGTTATAGCTAATCTATTTTCTAGTTTTTGTTAATGAAACAAGTTGTAGTTTTGTAGCAATTTTTATTATACCTGTAGTGAAGAAAATCAAAAACATTACAAATCAGTATATTTTTTCACTCTTAATCCCTTATATAGGTCAGCTACCTCTTATGCCTGAGTTAGCATAAAATGTATTAGTTTATTTGCATTTATAGTAACTTAGGAATAATCAGCATTCAAATTCAACATAATCTGTAAGAAAGCATTGTAGAGTTTTATTAATTTTGTGATTAAGATTAGAATTTTTACTAGATAAGTGCTTCAAGGATATTTAATTGTAGTTTTTTTGTGGTTTATAATAACTACAGATATAAAGACGTAAGATATCATGAATTGTACTAATTGTAACTCAGTCATTTGTGGCACTTCATAATATAATTTTACACACCTGACATCGAGTTAGTCATTAAGTGTCAATATAAACGAAGTCCGGAGTAAGATAAAGCTAAAATAAAGTATTTATGTTATCTTTTTGCCACGTGAAAGCTGAGAATCAATTTACCGACAAATCGATACACGTCTCTATAAGACACTCAAAGAGAATTATAAACGTACCGGCTTCATATTCGACCTGTATTCTGTCTAAAACTTCAACAACGTGCAGATCCTATCGCAGAGTTTTGTAAGTTTTTTAGAATGATTTGTTTATCTTAATACAATAAAAGTAAGGAGTAGTTATTATTAGAACGTATCAAGCCTCGAACCTACCTGTACCACCGGATACAATAAAAATGAATTTATTAACTCATTCATTGATTAAAATTCAAAGTGTAATATGATACCAGGGTCCTTACAAATACTTATAGAAGTTGTGTCTTGATAAATATTAAAACTATATGTCATACACAGCTTTATTATATATATATATATATATATATATATATATATATATATATATATATATATATATATATATATGTATATCTCATCAGGTATACAAATTACACAGTGTTTTTTAAAAGCTCAATTGAAGGCCAAGAGCCGTGTTTAATATATTTTACACAGGCTTATGTATATATGGTAAGTAACAAAATATATGTGAATATGAGAACAGTACGTGAAACAAAACATTTGAAAAAAATAATAATTTTAAAAACTAAAAATGAAAACTCAAGAAAAAAAAAAGATTTTCTATTTTTTAGTTTAGATTTCATAAATCATATATGAATACTTCATTATTTTAGAAATATCATTAAATCAGTTCAGTTTTAATTATGTGATCAAAAAATAGCATCTAAATGTACAAAGATATTTTGGTAAAATTACAAGTAATAAGTTTATTTCATTGGTTCTTACATTCGGTAGTCGAGCGTTGTTACAGAAAAGTACTGATTTCAAATATCCGTTTTCAAACGTGTCATTGAATTGCAATCAGGAAGAACGTTTATATAATAAATGATAATAGATGATGAGATAATAAATGATTTATGTATAACCATTTTAAGAAAAGAGACAGACAGTGAGAGAGAGAAAGACAAAGATAATGAACAGAGACGTAATTTTTTTTATAGTTATTATTAAATTGTCGATGTAGAGTCGTTGTACGATTTTGTATAGGCAAATATAATTATAAATATATTTTGTAAATAAACTGATAGATCCAGAATTTGATCAGAGAAGCGAGAAATAAATACTTAAAAACTTTATTTTTTATCGCATTGTTACTGATGAGATAATAGAAATACATATGTCAATCTTGAAAACAAGAATGTCAGAAATATAAACAGATATTAACTTATTCGTCCGACCTGACAGGTAAAGATAAAAATATTCAGATAACGACATATTACTTCAATTTCCGATTAAAGTAGAACTTCCAAAAATAACGTTTTTGTTGTAGTTAAAATTTTTCACTCTTATTGTTTATATAACACAAGAAAATAAAGTAACAAGTGTTCACTCGTTACTGGGATGTGTGTGTATCGGTACTATGAGTGTGTGTCAGGCCTAATAAAAACTGTTAATAACATAGAAGACAAGCATTCTAACTTCGAAAATGTATATACGGAACATAAAATTAGTGAAGTAGGACCAGTTAGAAATAAACCAGAAAATCTAATTATATTTATACGTACTCATAGTCTAAGTATAGAAAATATGACATTTGTATAACGTACCTAATGCGTACTACAATATATAATCTAAACATTAACTTCTCAGCTAAGCTATTAATTTTTGAATGTTAAATTTTGCATATGAAACTGTTCAAAACCTTGTCAAATTGAGGTTTGTTAAAGAGATTACAAAGCAAATAAGTGTGGAGTGTGTGTTTGTCTCGGCACGGCTCGCTGCGTGTTGGACGTGACTGGAATAACTGTCGTGCAATTGATACGTTTCTCTTTTACTTATTTCTACCACATTTTACTTGAATTTAAAGATATAAACCAATATCAGGTGGATAAAAAATAAATCGTTTTCGACAATGATGATGGACTATCGTCTTATCTGGTGTTATAAAATTGTTTGAATTGTATCTTAGTAAAAACAATAAATCTAAATATACCGAGGACTTGTAGTGTATTTACAACATTCCTGCGTATCTAAGTAGTAAGTACGTGTTCTATAGTACAAGGTTCATTTTATATAATCACTGTATATTGACACTATGTCTACTTTCATATGCAAAGTAAATATTTAAATCCTGGTAGACTTTTACAACAAACACTGATTTGAAAACTCATTTCGCAATCTCCAGTTTTTGGATTCCTTATCTTTATGAATACTTAAAACGTAAACAATTAGCTGTGAAGGTATTCGCTACAGACATTTAACAGCTTCTTGGAACACATTTCTTCAAAGTACTTTTAAATAAATAGAAAAAAGTTTGACTACTCTTCATTATTTAAAAACATTTTTTCTTTATTTTTTATAGAAATCCTGACTTTTTGACCATAAAAGATCAGTTCAAAATCTTTGTCTAAATAGTTTTGCAAAAACATTCATTTTATACTATGAATAAGGTTGAGCTATTGCAGTTCTGCTCCACTCTTCAGGTGAAACACAATACAATAATTAAATGAGCTATTCAAATCAATAACTTATAAATATAACCTTCTTGTTAGAACTAAACAGGGCGATGGAATTTCGTATTAAAATCGTTTAGTTTTAATGAGAGTACACTGAAAACTTGATCGCCAAAGCAGTATTACTAAAGGTTGGATCTTGATTTTAGTTTTATGTAGTAGATGTCGATAAAATAATTCTCAAGAAAATCAAACAACCGTTTTTAATTGAAATTTGTGATGAAGAATTGTAACAGTTCGTTACAGACTTTGAAGAAGACAACACGTGAGCCCAAGATGTAGAACGGTAACTCGTTTCAGATTAATATGTCAAGTTAATTTATTAATAAAATAAATACCTAGTATTACACCATCATAAACTTACTCATCCTACAGCTATTAGTACTTTAGAAGTTATGTGAAAAAAAATATTCAAAGCATTGTAGACGTTTATATAATTGTATAAATTTTGTACTACAATGTACTAGTGTGAGGAAGTGTCTCTGTTGTTGTATAAAGGTAGGTAGGAATGGTCATTAGTACGATGCCACATGCCTCTAAAAGGTTCAAATTTATTTAAAAGCTTGACACCATTGGGTTGGAAAAAAAAATACGTTTATTTATAGGAAAACTTTCATTATACTGTTAGGTGATTTGTAATTTTATAAATGAGTATTCTTCTGAAATAAATTTTGATTTTAAAAATCGAATTAAAAAAAAACTATTTTAAAGCACAAGACGTTAAAAAGATTTATTATAATTATTAATTAAATAAATTGTATAATAAGTAATAATATACATTTCGGTCTAGTCTCCATACATCTATCGTTTATAATAAAGAAACAATTGAAGTACAATATACTGTTAAAAATATAATATAATACAAGGTAATACAAGGTTATTGTCTTAGAAGGATTGATTAAATTTAAGATCTTATTACAATAATACACTGATCCAATTAAAGTAATCACTTAGTTCATACCTTAACTAAGTTAATAATATTATAATTGATCTATTACCATTACAGCAGAGAGATATCATCGCAGTCAACGGTTGATTTACATTATAATATTTCAATAAACCTCACACGAGCGAGATAAGAGACTGTCATGAATACAAATAAGACATAAATAACTGATACACCTATTAGCTAACTGATGCTAACTGATCTGTGTTCATTCACCACGAAAATGTTGCATTAGTTTAGAGTTAAATATTAAATATTAATAGGTTTTAAAACCTTGTTTTGGTTATACAATCAGTAATAGAAAATATGATGAAAATCTTGTTATAATTTTTATTATCTTAATGGCTGTCTTAAGAAAGAGATCGCAAATTTTATTATTTTATAGAAATATCAAGGAAATGTAGATTGTATGGTACAAATAAATATCAACAAACATGAAATGATATAAAAAATAAAACATGAAATGATATAAAATATCTTTTGTAAGGGTATACCATTAGGAAAATACGATTACATTGGCAGCGCTGGAAGTTAGTTGAACTTCGGTAATAAAATATCCGTGATGTCATGGAATGAGTTCAGTTTTTTTTGTTTCAGGGAACGGGATTTAGTTTCTTTTTTTTTGCCTGTGTTTTTTTAAGAACTCAAAGTTATTAGATATCATTTATTCATCAGTTATTTTAACATTTAGTAATTAAAATATAAAAGTATTGTATGTCTGTAAATAATAATGCAATCTAGAACCTTTATATCTACGAGCAGATCAAACTCTGGAAGTATGATTAAGTGGAAGTATTATGACATGAGTCAAGACTCACTTGTGACAGTAGAGTTGTGATAAATATTCTAAAAAGTTTGAATTATATCTTAAATACTATTAAGAACTTTAAAATTACAACCTTTTTTGTAACACGATTTAGTTTCTCTACTTAATTATTCGATTACAAAAAGCAATGCTATATTGTAGATAGCTTTCCGTCTCAAAATGTGTCATAAATTTCGTTAAAACGTGGCTAATTGAACATGAAAATTAAAACTACAATGAATATAAACCTGAATACAATTTGCATATACGTTTGTGTGTTGATTAAAAAATTAATTAAATCGATCTTTCGTCCCAGTGTCGGCGGCAGACGTCCAGTCGTGATCGCGTGTCCACTCTGTACACTCAATTGAACATTGAAAACGCTCTGCTCTGTCCGGATAATAAAGTTGACGGAGACGTCTGTCCGGTTAACAGACTACTTCATTGTCATCTCGTATCATCTAGTGACGATTAATTAAAATGTGTTAAGTTTCTGCGTAATGGAGTGCTTTATGTTTGATTTTGATCGTTTAACATTTTTAATTAACAATTACAATACAGGTCAAATGTCGATTTCGAATTATTTAATCTGAATAATTATTATAAAATGTGATCATTTTCTATGTTTATTTATAAACTGCATTCTAAGTAATAATTAGTCTTTAATATGCAGTTTATTTTAGAAAACTCTTTTGCATTTTGTATTAAAAGTTTCATAATAATATACTATAATATCATCATCCAAAAACAACGAACTTATATCATACATTAAGTTTCTAAATGTATATAATTATACATAAACTGTCGTTCCCGTAACTTGGAAGTGCAAAGTTGTGTCTAGGAATACTATTTTAGTTACCATTTGGTATGGTTACTTCCAAATTAAATACACAATAGTACAATGAAAATTATAAAATATAAATTAACACAACAATAAAATTTGTAATCTGTTGGCTGACTTTTTAATTGTATTAGTCTAATAATATTTAGTTCTTCATTTTGACTTCAGAGCGTTTTGACAAGTAATACAAAATGGACATGTTATCAAAATAGTGAGTAAGTTTATATAAATTTACATGAAGGAAGGATTCAAATACACAAATGCGCAATAAATAAGTATTATATATTATAGACATTCGAATACCAAATAGCAAGAAGAGAAAACTGAGGTACTCGCGGTTAGGAATCGATTTGTCGGCGGGCTTTATTTCCGTTTGTCCGTGGAAATGTAATAGTACGATAATTTTATTGAAATTTTTATAGAAATACAAGTAATTTAAATAGAAGCACATCTCTAGTTTGCAGAACGTGACTGATTGAATTACTTACTCAGTCAGTTGTCGGTATCGTCTGATTATTGTTTCATCATTCTATATGTTTTCATTTATCCTGTTTTTTAGTTTTACACGTTGTTACATTTTTTTTATTGACGTTAACGTGATTATCTATTTTCACATATATCTATTAATACAATATTATAAACTTACTTGGAGAATTAAAGGTTTATAGGAATACTACCTTTGTTCACTGAAATAATTAGTTATAGCTAAAGACGTACTCAATACTTAATTATTCAATGTGTATTTCACTGTCTTCAAAGTAAGTTAAATTTATACGTATGCGGCTTGTTGCACTATCCAGGCTTAATATTAATCGTGTTAGAACATGTCAGGTCATGTCACCCATCCCTTGGTATCATAACAAATGCTAGCGGGAAGGGAGCTTCGATAAGAGGCCGTTTTAAGTGGATTGTGAACGAGCTATTAAACACTAATAATACATTATGAACTACATTTTCGTTCTTTCTTAATAATCTTTAATATATAATAAATTTTATATTTTATAAATCATTTAAATTATTGTTTTATTTTTATTATGATTAATTTTAATTCCAAAAAATAATTATAAATTTCTCAAAATAAGATTGCCTATCTTATGAAAGTAGTGACTTCGCAGCGGGATCGTAGACTTACATATTTTTTATTAAAATTGTAAAAATAACTTTCTTTCCTTATGAATTTCTTATCAAAATATTTTAACAAATAGTTTCTAGGGCAACAGTTACCAGTCCAATAGGTAAAGGTAGACCACCTGTTATTAACATATCATTTCCAAATTCACAGAACTTAAAAAAAAATTTTTTTTTTTATTTCTGACTTACGTTACGTTTAAGTACGTAAACTTCACATATTTTATGGAGTGTGTCGCCAAAAGAGTTTTAAATATAAAACAGTCCAAAATTTGAAGAACTGGGAGGGATCAGTAGAGTAAGATAAGGAGACAAACCTTCCATGTCGTGGATGAATATTTGGATTAAGTACTGGGTATCGTATCAGCTGTGTATGCAGTGTGGTACCGAGCCGGTGAAGCCAACCCACACGAGATGTAGATAATTAACTACAGGCTCTATCCACCGCTTAAGAAAATGTGTTTTCTATAGCTATTTCGATTACTAAATATAAGAAAATTCGTACTTTTAATGCCAAACAAATGAAATTAGGGATGAAAATTGAATTACAACAGTTAGTCTTCTTAACACCCACAAAAACACAGGAAAAAATTAAAATGTTTGCCGTATTCAGGCAATGTAGTTGTCGCATTTACTGAGAGACAATTATCTAAAATGTCTTCCTTTATTATTCCTTAACGTTTCTAGGACAATTTTTTATGCAGATCAAAACTAGCCCCATGGCCTTAGGCACACAAAAAAGAAAGTCAAGATACTATTGTGCTATGAGTAGTACGTTTTATAGAAGAAAATAATGACTTTTCTAAAATGTTTTCTGACCTGGCGAAACTATGAATAATGTCAATAATTATTAATATAAAAATTCAAAAGTCACAATGAAATATGAAGTTAGTGTTTTTAATATAATGCACAGAAAAATATATATTAATTTGCGCCAATCTAAAGCTACTTAAACTAAACCAAATCTCTGGAAGACATTTCGATTACACGAGTACGTTTACAAATACTGATATAAATATATGATTAGGTTTAATGATATTTATAATCAAAACTGAATTTTATGAGTTCCAATATACAAGCCAAGGAACTGTAAATAGAATTGATGTATTAAGTTAATTAATTCTTGAAACACTCAAGCTTAAAAAAGTAATTATTATTATTTAAATACAAACATACATAATGTTGAACTAGCTTATTATTATAAAATAAAAATGTGTAGTAGTCGGAACAACAAGTTATTAATATTTTTATTTTATAGATCTATAGAAACAAATGAAAAACATTAGTTTCCTTAGCTTTAAATAGTGTACTGTATAAGTAAAGCACACTTTGTTTTAAGGCCTGATAAAGTGTTAAGAACTTAAGAAGCGTTAAGGCGTTCTACTATTTCACAAAGTACTAAAGTTGGATGTATATTTTATTATGTAAGTGAAAATAAGACCGATAATAAGTGCATTCGATTATGTCGTATTGGCTCGCCTCGGCGTTATAACCGACCACAACCACAAACACTAGACTGACACGATGGCATCTTATTCTACTGTTCTCATCATTGAGTTTAATAAATCATGTTCTCATTTATACATTGATTCAATAATTTCAATAAAATGCCTTATATTATATAATATAAGGGATTCATTCATATAATATCAAAGGACTTTCAATAATATGTGGCGCCATATATGGACGTTTGGTCGTAATCACAGCTTTAAACATTTGAATAAGTTAAATACTAACGAAATTAAATATTTATTTCATTTAAATTATTAAATTTAATTAATACAATAATAATAATCTTTAATATATTACGTAGTTTTAATAGAATTAAATGGTTATACAAACAACGATATTTTTGCATTACCCACACTACAAAATATTATATCGTGAAAGATCAATACATAGGCAATAATATATATAATATAATACGCGCCTCACGAATGACAAGTGCATCTCTTGCCTTGCTCTTCTCATCTCTGCTCTCTTCTAATCTCTTGCTCATCTCTGCTCTTGCCTTGAAGGTAAACGCCTTTTTTTAAGATAACCATATCGTATTGATACACAAAGATATTGAAGAGATTCTTATCTGGTAATTTATTTGATATTATTCCTTGGATTGAGTTTATTTTATATAACAATAAAGAGCCTGGCTCCCTTTGTAAGAAAACAGTCTCCCTTTGTTATATTTAATTTGAATATTGTAATATCGTATTGAATATTATTCTGCAAATATTTTCGAATATCAAAAAACAAATTTGATAGCATAGTCACACTTATTCGGAATCGTTTTCACAGGACAAAAGATTTTATTTATATTTGTAATGGAGGATTCCTATTTCATTTACTAAGGATTTTCGAGATTGGATACAATTTTGCTATCAATATAATAGAATAAACATTTACTTCCACTGTAACGTTCAATATCAATAATACATATCAGCACAGTGAGAATACGAGAATCGCAAGAGCGTTGTGCCCTTTAGTAATGTGACCGAGGACAACTTACATATGCTTGAGCGACTTCAAAACATGACAAATACGAAGCGTGTAGCTTAACCAAATATGATAACATTTGGTCAATAGTTCAAGTAACTAACTATTAGTCGTCGGGATTTATACTTACTTTCTCTGCAGTACTATGCATTATTTCATCCAATTCCTAAAGGAATAATTTGTATTTTTATTGCCACCGGACAATTTGAGAAAATAACAATTATTAATAACCAGAACACCAAATTATAATTCTAAATTTTATAAACAATCTCTTAAAATATTTGCCACAAAACTTTGGATCGCTCTCCGGATACTCCGGATAACTAAACATTTGTGTGTAATATTTATTTGTTTCATTATATATAATTAAATTATATTATATATATTAGCAGTTACCTCATACAGTTTAGTTTATTACGTTTAATTGATTACAATACATGTATTATTTTAAGTATCAGTGTGTTTTTATACGTATATTTATCGACGTAATTACTCGTATACGTGATATTTCTGCTGTATCTATGATTTTACTATATCGTTCCTAATTCTAAGGTGGCCTGAAAGAAATCGCCGTCAGCCGATAAGACCGCTTATTCTACTTCTAATGTGGTCTTATGTTATATGTTGTGATGTAAATAGGGAATAAATATAGATTATTTAAAAAAAAATTAAATATGAACTCAAAATAACTAAATCCGTATCCAAAATAAAGTTACGGAAATGGGTTGATGTTGGAAAAAATAGTGACAAACAACAATAAGTGTAAATATACAGAACGGAGGAATAAGTATGTAGCTTGTACAATGTTTATGTATTCATGTAAAAACTATATCTTCTATATTTCATTACGAATAAACTGGCTTATTATTCTCATGATCTTATATGCTGGTAAGTAATAAGTCAACGCTCAGTAGACAATTTACAAGGTCCTAGCGCACTCTATAACTGTTCTCAAGTTTATATTCAATTGTTCGATGTTAGCAAATCAGTTTATATCAAACTCAGGGTATTTTATTTCACAGAAACTATTGTATGGGATAAGATCATTCAGATGCTGCTTATTAAAGTAAGCTTCGGTTAATCCTTTGTACTAAAAGATGCAATATAATACAGAAATTAGTAGTCATTTAAATTTTATATATTTGAAAGAAGTTTATATATTTGAATGAAGTCTTCTTATTTTATAAAATAATTAATTTCGTTCTTCAAAATGTATAACTAATATGTGGTAAATATTAAAAGTAGCGAACGTCATATGAAGGAAATAACACGCCAGTCGTCTTTAGACAGTGACACTTAACAGACATCACAGCTGAATATTATTTAAGGGAGTTCGATGTGTAATTGTCATATGTTTCTGGTTAATTAAATAAAATCTTGAAATAGGTTAATCAAATTAATAAACTATTAGAATTTGAACATCAATTCATCATGTAGTTCTTTTCCTGTCGTCCTTAAAGAAGTTTTACAGACCTGCTGATCAATATAATAAATAAGAGAAAGTAGTTTAATCTGTATGTCTCGACTAATGCCAGTGTATGAGTCCTCGCAAGTCTTTAATTCCCTTTATTGTATGCCATAGATGATGTGAGTCAGAGTAAATTAGTACCTTTAAGTAAAGAGTAAAGAGGCACCTTTCACGATCGAAGTAAAAAATAAACATATAAGTGAATACTGCCCTATGTAATAAAATTGTTCTAACATATCAATTAAAACTGTATGATTTACTAAAAAAGAGAAGAAAACATAAATATATTACCTGGTACAAGGATACTCAATGTTCTCCTAAGAGGATATCACCAAGTAATTTCGGGCCTTTCATTAAAGTTCACTCACAAATATTCTTGATAATGAAATCCTCGAGGATTTTGTTAATCATTAGTTGTAATTATTACTTTTATTTTATTTATAAGTTATTTCATTATTCCTAAAATAATATACGATAATGTATTATGTTAGACTCATTTTCAAAATATTAGGAATATTCAATAGATGAAAAGCACACAAATATATCTACAGACACACGTAATAGTTACCACTTATGCTTTTGGTATAAGATTTATAAGTATTATAATTCAATATTAACTCATTTTATTATTAATATAAAAACCAGTTCAAAGTTGGACCAAACAATAGACATGTTGAAGTCGGTGCAGTAGTTTCAAAGATTAGAGCAAACAAACAAAGTGACACGGCGTTTATATATATATAAAGGATAAAATGCAATATTGTTGACTGAAGGAGAATTAAGCGCGAGTCAAGCGTCTCTGTTTCAGCTCGGGTAAAAAGCTTTCGAATGTTAGTTTGGATGTCTTAAGTCCAGATGATCTACTTGTCCCATAATTAAACCGATTCTCCTAGTATTTATTATTCACTTCGTGTTATAAGTGTGATTTCTTTATCGACCTCACAATATAATGAGTAAACTGAACAGAAACAAACATTAATAGTGTATAGTGTATATTAATATTATATTAATATTATATATATATGTACAGCGATTCTAAAAATTAGGAAATGTATTCTTAAGATTTTTTTTTTCAGACAAACAGAATTTTATTAAAAATAAATAAATACTAAAACTTTAAAATTAAATACAGACAACAATAATAGTTTTAACCTAACTATTTGCAGCGTGCTTACTAATTCAAATTGTTAACGCTCGCTGTTAAGCTAGGCTTACACAAGATCACTATACACACTGGGTTCTACTTTATTATATTTTGAAATGGTTCAGTTTTCTGATAAAAAAACTATTTATACTGTGATTATTAAATATTTTTTCTAATCAGTTTCGTTGCAATGAAAGGAGAAAGAAATGTTTGACATATGTTGTAACTAATTTGAGACATGGTAAATATCGAAAATGTGTTATTACAGATAACATTTTGCCATTCTTGTGCTGTGGAAAATAACAAAAATGTCAAAGTAGTAAAGGTTTCTTACTCCTTGCAAAGGTGACGATATTAGAGATGAAAAACTTACGTCCCGATATTTATTAAGTTTTCTTTGTATATTTAACTAAAATTCTAAAAAATATACGCCATTTTTGAAGGTATCCACGTCATATCGTACTGAAAATACCGCCGAAGGAAGTTCGTTCCATATCTTAGTGGTATATGGAAGAAAGTTCATTAAAAACCACACAGTAAAAGATCGCCACGCATCCAGGTGGTGCAGAGGGCAGGTGATGATGACGTGCGGTGATAAAACTCGGCGGCAGGCATCAAATAGCTTATGGGAAAAGTTCCACTTGTAAATGCGATAGATGCCGCACAAAGAGGCCACGTCTCTACGTAATGCCGGAGAGCCCAGTCATTTACAGATCCCCAGATTATCAGACACATCCAGACTAACTACCAGACCCTATCTCGTGCTTTCAATAACAGCTGTCTAACGGTGCAAAAGATCAAATATAACAGAAGATCACTGATCGACCATGACGAAAGTCATATTGCCTTTCATTGTGTCAAGTGATCCTCAAGTTATGTTAGGAGCTGGAACTTTGGAGAGAAGATGTAATGGCGATAGGTTTGTAGTTAGCTATACTTTTTTCAGAGAGGGGTTTGCTTTTTATGCAGTTAGACAAATTTAATATTTTAATGTACCTGTATAAATCTTATCCAGGGCTTAATTATTTTGATTCATCTCCGCTCTCCTACATTGTAGTTCTCTGTAGTGTACAAACACTTAATAAGAAATTAGTGAATTAATTATATGTCGTGAACATCACTTGCAGGCCATCTTTGATAATTACTTATCTATTATATTTATTTATAAAATTGATTTACTAATCGTAGGTGAATAGCATTCTTGCAAGTCACAAGAAAACAATAGATCGACATGTTTTGTTTGCTTTGTTGATTGAATCTAATTCAAAACTTTTATTACTGAAGTCATAATTACATAACACCTCGTTTGGGATGTTGGAATCACAAAACATTTCAGTGAATTACAAAATATATGTGCACCCTCAGTATTACAGCAGATTGATGAATGTAAACAACGACTGTGAGGACAGACCATCATTCATTCACTAACAATTCGATCTTTTGGCACCGTTTCAAACTGGGAAAATTTGTTTCGTAACCGATTTACTAATATATATATTTTCATTTAAATTTAATATCTCTTCATTTGTTATGTATTTTGTAATTAATTTTATATTTTTCTTTATTTAGTTGTTTAATTCAGAACTTAATTAGTCCTTAACTTTATTATAATCTTAATTATTCATTATCAGAAACACATAATTGCATATAATGCAATACTTACGTATCACGATTCTCCAATTCTTATAAAAAAGACTAAATTAATACTATAAAGGAGAACCTTTTAGTAGATGAAATCCCTAGCAATAGCTTGTCAATAATAATTCACTGAAGTCTCGTTGTGTCGCATCGCATGATATTGAACATTATAAAGTTAACTGGTATGCTAAAGTTAGTTATACAGTTTTACAAAATATTACTATTTTGAGTAAGTACTTAACTATTATATCATTTCTAATAAATAACTTTAAATATAGTTACTACTATAGAAAGCTAACCTATGTAACTATGTAGAGCGAACCTTCCAATTAGTATTCTTATTTATGCCAAGCCGTCGTCAGCTACTATTTATTCTCCCCTATCAGCACATGAAATTAGTATAAAATCTGTATATTTCTTAGTATATTGCGTTTCCCGGCCCAGGTTATATTTGTTTGTAAAAAGAAGTTGTAGAAGAAGCAGAACAGAAATTAGCTCAAACCTTAAACGACTATCATACTAAATTTAAACAATGATAGGCTAAAAACAAAGAAAAGAAATTGAATTGTCAAAAGCTATTATTACTATTGTTGTCTATGACTCCTATCTCATATAAAAATATGTGCAGATTTTTGATGAACACTTATTATATTTGGACTGTATTTCATTATTATATCGCTAAATACAATCGCGCTATAATAGTACCTAATACTTTTAATACTATCCAGTAAGTGATGGCAATGATACCGACATCTCAGACACAAACAAATGAAGTAAGATAATGAAATGAATAGTACAGAAGTATAGTGATTACAAAATATACCTAACTATCTAATTCAATATTGGATTCTTAACAAATTCATTTGCAGTGAGTGAAGTTAATAAATAAATAAATATAAGATATATTATATAATATTTAAACATTACACCATACATACATATACCTATATATATACCTGCAATGATCTAATCTAACCATGAACAGTTTTTCAAGTCCGGTGTACTTTATCAAGTTGCAAAGTAAAGTGCACTGCGCTAACACAGTACATTATTTAAACGAGGGGTTCATTCTTATAGAAATATAAAAATCCTAAGGATGAATTTTTTAAATAACATTTATTATTTTTTAAATAACATTGAATGAAAAATTTTATTAAGTTTATCATGTTGTTTGCAGACAGCTGTACGTCTCCTTCCATTACAACCTAATAAAACTAGAAAAAGCACTTATCTGAGACATAAATAACTGAAACATTACAAGACATCCATAATAAATATTTTGATACTTATTTAAAGATGGGAAGAAATTTTATTACTCAAAAAAATATAAGAATATATTTTGTTTTCATGAAATGTTCACCAACAGAGATGACAATTTAAGACAACACACAACAATGGGGAAAAGAATTTTTAAAGGTTGCATTCATTGACTTTACTCTTTCTAAGACGTATATAGATAAATACCAAATTTGCAAAATATTTTACATTTATAAAGTGCTTTAATTAGTATGTAACTCGACCGGAGTGGAATGAAATTGTTTTCTGAAAGCTTAACTGACGCAGTTCAGGGCGCTGCTCATGAAATATTCACTGTCGTTAAGTTAGATTGGACTAGAGAAAATCGTTTGACGACTACATTACAATAGAAAGGAGCTTATTTATCGTTAATTAATTATTTAACATTTGGCTACATTAAAAATATAGCTTTTATCAGCTTTTTTTAACCTAATATTTTTAAAAGTAGCTCCGATGAATTATGTAATTGTTGTACTCTATAAATATATGTACTATATATATATCCATATGTATATATATCATATGGTGATTAAATTACCTGTGATTAAAAATCTAACTTTTCATATCAAGTAGACTTCGTAAAGCTGTACGGTTTCTGGAAATAAATACCATGGACAGTCCAAAAATCTTCATAGACACTCTTATAGCTTATTTTGTTTCATTTGTACAGTATGCACTATTGGATCATAGTCGTAATTGAATTGTGGAACCAAATTACAATCTAAGTAAAGCCTGGTATCCAAACTGGATTACAATAACTAACTATACAATTACAAGATCTATGATGTTCTCTCATTTACATGACAGTAAAGAACATAAACACCGTTCTTAAAAGTGTATTGATACAACACGTCTCCTTTAGAAAACAAAAGGAAGCTATCTCTATTTACATAACTGAAATATTGTTTACATAACTGGTATCACGTTTCCACGCGACAGACGGAAATAAAACCCGCCGACAAATCGAGACAGCGCCGCAAAGAGGATTCCTAACCGCGACTACCTGAAGTTCCTACTCTTGCAATTTCCTATCTAGGATTTGAACACCGTTATCATTATATTTATTGTATTAAATAAATATATGTTCTACTTAAATATTAAAATTTGTTTTAAAGTTATACAGATTTAAAAATATATTTATATAAAAGGGAATAAACATGTTTTATTTAAATGTAAAATAACTAAAGTAGTGTTAAAGATAAAGTTTTGGGAATCGATTGATGTAAATAAACATGGATTATGATCATAAATATTTAAAGACTCTGGACAAATGAATAAGAATATATAGTTCATACTAATGTCAGAATATATACCTAAATTCCATCTTCTATATTTCGTTGAAGAGCAAAACCTTAACATTCTCCTGATTTTATATTTATAAGTAATAATGGCATGGTCCTAGCGAATCAAATGTGGTTCTCCAGGTTCTATTCTATTTTTGTAGTTCAACCTCCTGAAATCTGTTTATACTAAAGTCAGTAATTTCGCTTCACAGAAACTATGATTTGAAAAGTAAATTAATTAGGGTTATTGATGAAAGTGTTGCTAACCTTTTGTACTAGCAAAGATGAGCAAAATAATACAGATTTTGAGATATCTTTACTTAAATAATTGTTTGTTTGAAATAGAAATCCACTTCGGTACATACAATAGTTATTATTAATACATTTATATAAAGTAGCTGTTTAATAGCTTGTACCTGAGATACCTAATAGTAGAGCATCTAATGTACTTTGATATATATTTAACAAAGGTTTAACTGACCTAAATGTATTTTAATGCTATTAAATATTAGCACGTGATGACATTACTGACATTTCCTGCAATGTCATAGTCACATCATCATGGGCCAACAACCATAAAGGATGACATTAAAATGACGTAAATTATAAATGCTTTTAAGCGTTCGGTTAACAATTTAAATGTTCTTATGCCATATAATTACTTTTTTAGATGCCATATAATTACTTATTAACAAACTTACTATAATTCAGATTGCCTAAAAGTAAGACCTGTATATGTAAGTATAAATAACTCACTCGGGTGAGTCGAGACAAACAAATAATTAGTGAATGCACATATCTTCTGCTAGATCTTTTTACATATTCTAATTTTAACGATTTTCAAATATATATATATATATATATATATATATATATATATATATATATATATATATATATATATACTTTCTATTCATTTCAGCATGACCAGTCTCTCAGATCGTATGCAATTTATGAAGTTGTAAAACGAAGTGCACTAAATCAGCACACTATTTATTCGAACTACATTTATGTTTTTCTACGGCTTCGCTTCTCCTTTGCGTTCAAAGATAATCTTAGAAGTAAAGTTAAGACACGTATGCATAAGACTAAATCGTTAAACACTTCTTTACACTGTACTAATATATTAAAATATTAAAACAAGGGTATTAACGTCTATAGCGTGTTTTATTTTTTATTCAATATATCTTGTCTTATTATTCTTAATCTAAGAACTTTAAAATCAGTTGTTTAAATTAACATAAAAAGAGATAATATCTATCAAATTATATTACATTATACAAATTAACTCAGCATATTCATTGTCTTTATCATCGAATTACTTCTTATTTATTTAGCAGTTCTTGTTAGAGTTCCATATATTTGTGCAGTCACCCCATGCTAATTATGAAATTAATTTAATAAAGTTGGTCAGATGTACCGTTTACTTTTTGTGGGCTTGTCATAGACGTGTTTACAGATTATTCATTTATAACAATAGTTCTCATACCAAATTAGGATGAACTGTAAGTTATAGAAGTTAAGATGTTCTCTAAATATATAATCCAGATAAGAATCCTTTGACTTAGTTTGGTTAGTAAGCTCGGGCTGTTTTCCATTCAACAAATGATACGCCTCGATGCCAAAGAGACTGTTTGTCACTAATTATTTCGTAACACCACTTTAGCCATTGTCTATGAAGTAAACATGCAATAGACAGAAGTTGTTAAAGTTTTTGAAAACTTATCCTCAATTACTCTATATTAGTTTTTTTTTATATTTTAGACAAATTGTTTATTTAAATTGTTTATAAGAGCAAATTTTCTAATACTTAGTATGCTTTATTTATTTTGCTAGTTCTGCCTGCTCAAAGTAACTTACGAGTACTATACAACAGCTTATGCGTGCAAAATAGTTCAAACCATTGACACCAGTTGTTAAGCGAGGCTTACACGATATCTTACAGCTCACTAACTACACGGGGCGTTCAGTCGTTCACACATTGTTTTATTTATACTTTGAAGTGATTCAGTCCTCTGGGAGGGGTAATTAGGTGAAAAACTCACCGTTCACGGAGCCGAGTGATCGCCTTTGTTAATTAGAACGTATTGTTAAGGAAAATAAACATTTATAATTGTGATTGTTAGATATTTTATTATTTTCTACATATTTTTGTAGATTACCTATCCTATTCTATTATAAATGTGATTTTTCCAAATTGTTCATTATTTATTACATATAAATTTGTTTCCCTCTAAAATTTTATAAGCTAAAATCCTTTTTGGTAACTAAGACAACTCTAATATTAATTAATTCATTGTTAATTGTGTTTACTATATTTTTTATTTCTGCTGTATCTTAAGATTATCTTCAAATATAAATGGTTGCAAGTGCTTTGCCATCGTTGAAGAAAGGAGACAATAAAATAAAAAACGGATAAAGATAATTGGGAGCTCAATGAAACTTTAAAAAGCCTTAATGTATAATTCATTTCTTTCATGTGTCATTTAAACAAAACCATGTACAATTGCAATTTTAGGTCTTTTTAAATCTCCGACACACAACTACGGAATATCTAAAAAAAATATTATTTGGATTAAAAATTGTGTTAAAACTAAATTGGAATTGTGACTTAAAAGTATATATTTAAATGTATATCTGAACTTTCCCCAAAATCTTTCATGCGAGGAAAATTATACCCAATAAGTTCATTTCACCGTTCCTCACATCCGGTATTCGGGGCTTCTTACAGAACATACTAATTTTAAACTTCCATTACACAACGTGATTTTATTAATCGAGTTTGAAACAAAAAAGATGTCAGCAGCAAAATTTTTTTTTTATATAATAATTTTAATCATAAAAAAGAGAGAGTGAGAGAGAAAGACAGAGGTAGTTTATTACATACACTAGACCTGAGTATTTGTTCCGTGGTAAGTTTAAAGAAGTCAATACAATTGACACCTTTATAATGTACTGCAGTTCTCATGGACCTCATCAGGTCATACTTATTAATAATATAAATATCTGGTCTAGTTTGTTTTATAAATATCAAAGTTGAAACTGCTATCAATGTGATAATTTTTTAAAAATATAATGACTGGATAAAGTCGTTGTTTGACCATTCATTCATTTGACCTTAATTTGCGAGAAAAGTAAAATCATCAGATACAGCATTTTTGTTTCTGTTGAAATGTCTAATTCCGATTGTTAATCAAAAACAAGATCAAATTATACTCATTACCTTAATTAACTATAAAGTAAAATCTGGAAAACACTACAAAAAAGCAAGCATACCAAATTGGGAATATCATTATAATAAATTAAGAAATATAATTAAACAGGTAAAGTAAATTAGAAATTTAAATAAAAAAATATATTTATGAATTATTTATTTTGCACTCTCGGTGTATCTTACTTTCTTAATTATTATTTTTTTATAAAGAATCCTTGGTCTTAACAACTTTAGGAATCAACTGACCAGAGAATCTTAATTTTTAGATATTGTATGTTGCATATACAATTGTTAAAATCGTTTTGAAATAATAGAGATTACAAAGCAAATAAGTGTGGAGTGTATGTTTGTCTCGGCACGACTCGCTGCGTGTTGGACGTGACCGGAATAACTGTCGTGCAATTAATATATTTCTCTTTTACTGGTTTCTACCACATTTGGTTTAGTTAATTGAATACAGATATCAAATTGGTACAGAATATACGTTGTTTAACAAAGATTTTGCTGCTGACATATATAAATGTATGTAAGCTTTGTATATTGTATGTTGTGTACACGGACTAATGTACGAGTATCTGAACGCTGCCTAATATCTATCATATGGCAATTAACGAATGACAATGACAACGGACTTAAGATGGAGATTTTAATCCTGGTCGTCATTAGTATAATTGTTATTTCTCATTGCCTGGATTGTCTTGGAAGTAAAAACCTTTAATTGTCGATTTTTCTGTTTAAGGTTAGTAGATAACATTTGTTCTTAGTTAATTTTAATGTTTAATTTTATAATAATATTACATTTTTCTGTTTTAGATAAATAAAATTGTGTGTTATTTACTCTGGTATCATCCATCATATTACATATATATATATATAATTATCACAGGACGCAAATATTTTTTTTAAAGAATATTTAAATTATATTATTTCAAAAGATGGTTTTGAGTATTACTTTTACAATAAATTTATTATTGTTTTGTATTTTTAGTTATACATAAATAATTGCCTTACTTGTAAATTTCTGTTCAACATTACACCAACATTATACAAACATTACATTTGATTTGAGTTTAAATTTGCTTAAAACTTCAGTTAAATGAACTGTAATAATAATGTAATTAGTAACATATTGTATATAGTACAGAAACGCACTTATGTTTGTAGAATTCGTTTGTTATTATTTCTTAATAAATCCCAAATTATTATAAATACCCAGCAAAGTCGAACGTTGACCTTGTATGTAACATAATGTTACTAGATGACTGATTGATCCATCCATCCATCCATCCATCTATATAAACAACTAACTTCATAAATATATATACCTATATATATATATATATATATATGTGTGTGTGTGTGTGTGCGTGTGTGTGTGTGTGTGTGTGTGTGTATTGTGACAACAATATCAGTTCAATTGATACACAATAAAACTCATCGGTTATAATTGATTAAATTTAAAATCTTTTATCTTAACTAATTGTTAGGAAAAGGATTAAAATTTTCAATTGATATGAACGTAAATATGTTTTTGGATTGTGTCAATAATAAAATGTATATTACAATACAAACTTTAATATAACTAATATATCTTTAGATGATGATATATGTAATAACACGTTCATATATTTTTTTATTGGATATTTGTATATAAAAGTCAATTGTTGTGGCGAATAATAAACTATATAGCACTAGGTTTTAGTATTAAATAATTTGACTCTAAAACTCTAATTTCAGCAGCAACATGATATGGTATATATAAAATATGGTATATAATCGTATACTTAAATGCTCAAAGATTTTAACATAGTCACAGATTTGAAACTAATTTTCCCAAACTCCGGTTATCGGATTCCTTATCTTTATGAATACTTACAACGTACACAATCAAGTCAAGGTACTCGTTATAGACATTTAACAAACCTTAACCTTAATAACCTTAGAACAAAATTATTTAAAGATCTAGTAAATGAATAGAAAAAGGTCTTATTTAAAAAAAAAAAATGTGTATAGAAGTCCTGACTTTCTGAACAACCAATGCTCACTACAAACCCTTTGACTACGAAAGTTCAAAATTGCAAAGAGATTCTTTATGAGATATGAATAAGTTCAAGCTATTTCGGATACTTTAATACGGTAAAAGATATAGGAATGACTATATGAACGATTCAATTTAATGAATTAAAAATTATTAATTTACTTACTTCTTAAAACTAATAATATATTTTTACAAAGGTGATGAAAGTTAGTATTAAAAACTTATTTTTAAAGAAAGCAGTCTGAGAACTTCTTTTACTTGCCAAAGCAGATTTAATAAAGGTTAAATTTTAATTTTAGTTTCATTTAGATGTAGATAAAATACGGCTAATATATAACATAGATAAATAAACAACCGTTTTTAATTTAAATTTGTGGCGAAGAATTCTTACATTTGCTTAAAGTCTTTAGACTTCATTCAGAAAGCAGCTAGGAAAGAAAATTGGAATCCAAGAAAACCTTTAGCTGAGAAAACATGACATCACAAATCTTGTATTGTTCATCACAAGTAGTGAGTATTTAAAAATGGAATATTGAAACTTATAATACAATATTTAAAAAAGGAACACTTATAAAATATTTAGGTACTCAAGAGTTTTTAAGTTTTATTCTCAATAAAATTCAATATTTTAAAATACCTGTATAAATCTTATCCCAGGTTTAATTATTCTGCTTCATCTGCAGCCTCCATCACTGTAGTTCTTTATCGTGTACGGACACTTAATAATAGTTTAGTGAATTAATTGTATGTCGTGAACACTACTTGGCCATCTTTGATAATTACTTACCTACAGTATTATAAATATTGATGAAATCGATTTATTAATCATAGGTGTATAACATATATATAAGTCACAAAAAATATTGGATCGACATGTTTATTTCCTTTGTTGATTAAATGTCACTGAAAAGTTATTTTATAACTGAAGTGATAACTAAATGAAATGAATATACGATATTTGAATCACATTCAAAACATATCAGTTAAAAATAAAAAATACAGGTAACCTCAGCAACCAGAGATATGAATATGAACAAAGGTAGTGAAGACAGATCATTATTCATTCACTAAGAAAATTAGTTTCCTAATCGATTTACTCCAATATAAATATATATACATTGTAATATCCATGTATATATTTTAGTACTTTATAGATTAATCCCATATAGATAACTACGTTTTGTCCTTATTTATATCACATATTTTAAAAAGTAGTACTTAAGCCAAACATAGGATCTCTTTTATTTGTGTACTATTTGTTCTTCTGCACCTTATTTTAATAAGTCGTCTTTCGTTATATAAAATTAATACAAAATACTAGTGGTATTGTGCATTAATGTCTCGGATTATAGACTATTATGATACCAAAACTCATCAAAATTTAAACTGATTTTTACAATACTATTCTATACTTCAATGTTAGTAAAATTGTTTGGCATTCGGCATTTTCTACGATCTCTACTAATTTGAACTACTCTAATTACTAATTTGTTAAGTTACTTCGTTCTAAAATAAATATGTCAGTATTCTCCCTCAACTTATACACATTTAAAATTCTTTCATTTCCATTTCATTTTGTTTTGGTATAAGGATTATTGTTATAAATGAATAAAATCAGGCCCTAGCATGAGCTCGGTATTCCTATAGAATGTGAAATGGACATCTGGTTAACTGACCTAAATTAACTTTACCTATAGTAGATGGTGACTTGCAACATATGTATATTTTGAGCTTCGAAAACCACTGTGAAAAAGATAAGTATGCAGAGAAAGAATAATTAGTATGCAGAAAGAATTTGTACACTAAAGTACTTAGTATTGTGACAATGTAAACAAAGTCATCATCAAGGTTATAAAGCATCGTAAAGCAAACTATATAAGTTCATATAATTTTTAATACTACATTTGTATACTGTAAGGAGCAGTCTCTCTTGTAGTAAATAGATAAGTAGAAGTAATCATTACTAGACACCACGTGCCTCCAAAAGGATTAATTGAATTGGAAGAAAAAATACATTGAATAATTTGTTATTGTATAACTAAAAGTACACATTTTTCTTTTAAGAAACTAGTAATAATATTAAAAACAAGTACAATAAAAGAAGCATAAAATTATTCTTAATATTATTTATTATATAATATCGTATTACAAGTACTTAATAGATTTCCCCTGGTGCTATTTAACTTTAACAGTACAGTATACTGCAGCTTACTTGATCATTCATAAATCACTTGTTACCGTTTATTATACTATAAAGATAAAAAAGTTTAAATTAATAGTATATTAAATTGAAGAATGAAATATATTTCTTATATATATAATTGTCATTAGTTTTATGTAAAGTTTTAAGTTGATAGTATAATCCAACTTAACAAAATGATGTTCCCGCGATAGTGTAAAGTACCACGTGAAGTTATAATAAGTTGTAAACTACCAAGTGTGATCTCGTGTTATCATAACACTAGTTCATACTTGCTTCTTCACATACTTTATAATAACTCATACCTATAATATTGCGATCAATTTCAACCTTAACGGGGATTAATTAAATTTTTTTATTAAATATTTGATGTTAAACTTTTCAGATACACTGATTTAAAATTAGTATTTAAGATTTGATTACAAATGCCATGTTTTTAATAATTTATTGTAAACAAATTTACCAATATTATTATTATTTTAATAATCATAATATTAGTAAAATTGTGACTAAATTTATCATTAAAAGATATGGTTTCTCTGGATATTTACGAGATGAGTGAAACATTTGATCCGTATCTAGTTTTGCAAATATCTACTCTTTGTATAAAAAAAATGTATTAAACTACCTTTTACTGTTATAACATTATATGAAGAAGTACAGTTATATTAGATAATACATCATTTACAATTTGGGGTTGATTACCTTCGATAGATTAGTTAAGTATAATGTAAATCCATCTCCAGTAATAATTTGTTTTAATTGTTTGATAATGTATACGTAATATCACACCTCAACTACGTGTAAGTGAATAATGTTATAATTGATCTATTACAATTATAGCAGATAGATATGATTTACATAATATTATTACAACAAACGTGACACGAGTGAGATAAGAGATTATCACTAACACCAACATATAATATACAGATTGTGATAAACAGATGTAGATAAACCTATTAACTAACCCTTCATTACACATTCATAGCGCTGTATGATCGGGGTCAGTTATGCTGTCACCAAAATGTTACGCTGTTTTAAGGTCAATAGACCTGTAATATTAATAATCTCTGAAAAGATTAGATGTCTTGGTAATACAACCAATAATAGAAGAAATATTGTCCTGAGATATTCTTTTACTGTCTTAATATCCGATTAAGAATATAGATCGTATATTATGATATCTTGTAGATAGATCACGCAAATGAACAACGTATTAAACTAAATTCGAACTTAAAAATCAATAAACGTAAGTTAAAATGATATAAAAATACAAATATTTTACTTTAAAAAAGTGTTTATCACATTCTTAACTGTCTGTTGTTTATCATAGACGAGTATAGTTTCAGTCAGTGTAACATTCGGAATATACGACGACATTGGAAGCGCCAGTAGGTTGATCTTCAGTGAGAGAGTATCCGCGATGCCGTGAAATGAGGTCGCTTTTTATTGTTTTAAGGAATGTAATTTACTTTTATTTATATCTATATGTAAATTTTATTAAGAACACATACTTATTTATTTCATTATTTAAAATAACAGTAAATAGCAAAATAATAACCTTAAATAATGCAATCTTTAATAATTTTCAGATACAGTCTAGATATATTAATATTTCATAAGTAGTGACCTGGCTTGTGGCAGTTGAACTCTGGAGAACATTCTAATTTGTTTGGAAACATCTTATTAGTACTATTTACAACTTTAAAATTATAAACCATTTTGTGACCTGATTATAGAAATCAATTTGAATGTATTTTTGTGTCGGGTCAATAATGAATAAACTCAAGCTGTGCCTCCAGTGTCATCGGCAGACGTCCAGTCTTGATTGTCTCTCCACTCTCCACACTCAACTGATCATTGAAAACACTCTGCTTTCTCCGGATAATGAACTCGACGGACTCGTCGGTCCGGTTAACAGACTACTTCATTTTCATCTCGCACCCGCTGGTGACGACTTCATAATAACGTGTTGAGTAGTTGCTTAATTAAGTGTGTAATTTTATATTCACCTCTAATAATTAATGTTTACGTGTTAACATACAGCGATATTTGATATTGGTTAATTGTCATTAAGACTGGGTAATGTATAATATTAATCCATTTACAACTAAATGTCACTAAACTAATAAAGTGAAGCCAAGTTAAATTATACAGAAAGTAGTCGCTAAGTAACTATTAAATATTGTAGCTACGAGTAGTACGGTGAGGTAGACATCTGAGGCTACGAGTAAATCCATTGACGAAGGCACCACTACTTACTATAGTTTAAGTACAATAAATATAAAAAAATATTTAAAAGCTTTTCACCATTATCTCATCAAAAATGTATATTATGTTATTTAATAATTACATATTGTTTTTAAATAAATATTATAAAAAAATACCATTTCTGTGTTTATTAAATGTTTTTAAAATGCAGTTCATTTTAATAAAACTATTCTGCATTATGTATTAAAAAGTTTCATAATAATATAATATAATTTCATTATTTAAAAACAAAGTATTTAATTCACACATCAAGTTTAATTTAACGTTTTATTTAATAATATTTATTTCTTTGTGCATCATATTGAGTTACGATTGATTCGGGAAGTGTTACAAAATGGAATTGTGAGCAAATTAGTTACTTTTTTTGATTTATCTTTATGAAACCGATTTCGTGACTCAATATGACTACGATCTTTTTTGGAATACACAAAACCCAATAAAAGATACAAAACATGACATTTAAATATCATATTTAGTCGGAAACTCAGGTACTTGCGGATAAAAATCCTATCTGCGGCGCACCGTGTTGATTTGTCGGCGGGCTTTATTTCCGTTTGTCCGTGGAAATGTAATAGTTGGATGATTTTATTGCAGTTTTTATAGAATTTTTATTCAATCGAATATATTTAGATTCAATCCCGGTTGGAATTCCCGTCGATGACTTTTCTTTTAGCTCGATATTTTAAAATAACAATCATTTTCTGGACCAACTGTTACCAGGTCGAGAGGCAACTATTATTTGTACAGCATTGTCAACTTCTTAACAAAGTTATGGAGTAATTATAAAAAATCTTTATTATTTGACTTAGAATCCTTCATTTATTATTTTATGATATTTTTATTATTGTAGCCAAAATATCGGACGATTAAGAGTTACTCAGTGTGCATCTTTGGTGAATATTGCAAATACGTAACTCTTAAAGGAAAGGAATTTGCCTTACAAAGTGAGGAAGGACGGACGTTCGCCTTCCGTCTATCTCTCTCATTTTAGGAGAAGTAGCTGTAAAAGCTTGTATAAATTTTCTTTAAAAGTGTGATACTAAACGGTACAATCCAACCCACACGAGATGCAGACAAATAACGACAACAGAGTTCTACCTTTTGGTAAAGTAAGTAAGTTGCGAATGTGTGACTTTTGTATCTCATTTATTGCTATATGAATTAGTAAATAAAAGAACATTACAACTAAAATAATTGCATTATCTGTAATAGAAAATACAATAACAAATTTGTGTACTTTCATACCATCAAAAAAAAAACAAAAGAAAAAGTTTTACAATACTCTGGGAATGTAGCTTCTCTTCTCTTTTCTTATATTAATCTTTAACGCTTTTAGAACATTATTTTTAGTTCAAAATAGAACAAGTCACATCTCTTAAGGAAAGCAAAAAGAACGTCAAGAATCTTCTGTATAAAATGATATTAAGAACAACGAAGTTTAACTGTTAAATATATATGTTACGTAATACAAAAATACAATATATCTTTTAGACATAAAAGTAAAGGAAATATTGATAAACAACAAAACAAATAGCAAGTTTAGTTAATATTTCCATTTTATAGATATAAAGAAGCATGTGTAAAGAAGAATTAGTTAGTTTAACTCTAAAAGAAAACACTCTAAATATACCGTAAAACTAAAGTGCTTTTTGTTTTAAAGCTTAATAAAGTGTACCGCCTTGAGAAGTGTTAAGCGTTTCACTATTTCTCAAAACATTAAAGTCGGCTGTGTATTTTATTATCTAAGTGAAAATAAGACAGAAACTAATTGCATTCAAGTATGTCTGTATCAGCTCCTCTCGCTATGCCCAAGTGACCAGAGTCACTAGACTGGTGTAATCGCATCTTCATTTCACTTTCCTCTTTCATCCGTTTATTAAACCATCTTCTTATTACAATGATTTAATAATCACTCATATGAAATACTTTCACTTTGATTAGATGCAATAAGTATCTCTATCTATTGAATTTCCTAAATTCTTTTCGTGATATTATAATGATGTTATTTCATGTTCGTTTTTCTTATCTTTATACCAGTTGTTTCATTCACGTATTGTAATACAAAAGAACTTTCACGTTATTATAATTTTTGATTTATTTTAAGAATAGAGTGCTTTTGTTATATTTAAATTGAATGATGTCACATCCTATAATTCTCTGCAAATGTTTTAGAAAACCACAAAAACTAATTTTATAACTAATCCAGTAATATAAAAATATAATATATTTTCTTATAAATATATAACATGTTGCAAATAATTTTCATAGGACTAAAGCACTGAACTTTTAATTATATTCAAAATATCGTATTACTATTTCATTTACAACGATTTTAAGATTGGATACAATGTTGCTTTCAACATCATAGAGCGACATGTTACCACTGTGTCCTGTAACGTTCAATATCAATAACACAACCACACCATGTGAGCAGCGCGTGCAGTCGTGTTAAGGAAATAACATGTCACTCGTCGTTCAGTAGCGGGCCTATTGGATTTTATAACTAAATGAAAAACTCTCTAGCGATAGATAGACATTGCATTATGTCACTCAGTAGGAGATTGTATACAAATTTTGACGTTTCGCATTTTTCGCAATCCTAGTATAACTTGCTACTAAAACAAGATACAATGATTAACTATAAGACTACTGGAGCTAAGACGCACTCTCAATTACATAAAGCTATAATTCTAACTTTAAATCATAAATAATGTCAATATATTAAGTGTGTTTATTGACGTACCGGTAGAAAGTATGAACACCGTCCTTGATAATGTATTCAGCTTTATAGAACCCGATTTTTATTTCCATAACTATAATATTGTGAATATGACTAATACCACGCGAGAGACGGACATAAAACCCACCTACAAATCTAGACAGCGCACCGCAAAGAGGATTAAACCAGTGTATTTCTAAGCTTCATAAAAACAAAATAAGAGCATTGAGATGCTGCTTACTAAGATCAGCTTTTGTTCACCTCTTGTACTTAAAGGAGAAATGTTACACAACACAATGCAGGAATTATCAGAAATTTAAATTTTATGTAAGTTTATGCGAAGAAGTTTATATTAATAAAAAAATGTAACTCATTTTATCTTATAAAATTATTCTTTTCATTCGTTGAAATAAAGACTACCTAGTCTATATTTATAAATAAATATTACAAGTTGAATATTGCAAGTAGTGAATGTCATATTAAGAAAATAACTCGTCGCTGATCTACAGACAGTGACACTAACAAATACTGAAGATTATTTAATAGAATTTCATTCTCACGTCGGAGATAAATTTAATTAGATATTGAATAAATCAGTAGGAAATAAAAAACTATTATAATTTGAACATCATTTCATTGTCCATATTTTTATGTGACGTTTTTAAATAAGTTTTACAGTTCTACAGATCAATATAATAAATGAATATCCGTAAATTAATCCGTACGTCTGAGCAATCCTAACGCAAGCGTGCGAGGCCTCGCTACTCTTTTAATTCACTTTATTGTGTTCCGCAGATGATACGAGTCAGAGTAACTCGACTGTGAATTATTAAATCATTTTCACTTCTTTTAGTGCCTCTTTCACGTTTGAAGTAAAAATAAACACAAGTAAATACTGCCCTATGTAATAAAATTGTTTTAACATATCAATTAAAACTGTATGATTTACTAACAAAGAGAAGAACATTAATAAACGAATTACCTGGAACAAGGTTACCCAATGTTCTCTTAAGAGGATATCGCCAAGTAATTTCGGGCCCTTCATTAACGGTCACTAACAAATAGTCTTGATAATGAAACCCTCGCGGATTTTGGTAATCCTTACTTGTAATTGTTATTTTTATTTATGATATATTTATATATTATTAATTAAATGACTTATCATTATACAATTTGTTATAAAATATTTAAAGTTAAATTTTATTTCAATAAAATTTAACTTTAAATATTTTATTTTAGGTATTTTCTTGAAATACCAGCAATTAATGACTCACTTTGAAAGTACTAGGAATATACAAAAATTACAAGCTGTCAAATATACCTACAGATATCTCTAATAGTTACCACTTATACATTCGTTATAAGTTTTAGACATTTATAATGCAAGAGTCACTGTATGATTTCTTCATGATGATGAAATTTCTTGATAATACTAGTGTTCTAAGTGGTTGAATCAATTGAATGTAATCTGTTTATTTCAAGTGTGTATTCCCACCTTAAGTTTAACTATTGTACTTCAGCTACACTCTACTGATCTGTACTCTGTCGTGTCCACGAACAATTAACTATAGTTTAGTAAATGACTTGCTTTACCAGAATACTTAAAAATATAACACTAGAATCTGCAATACTTTTACTTATTAAATTTTTACTTACTCACATTAAATATTATATCTTTTGTTTCCTCGAGTCCTAAGTAACATCATTATGTATAAAACTTTCTGTTACTTCCATTGTTACAGATTTATTTAAAACTAAATAACGACTCGTGATCTCTAAATAATTCGGCACTCTGTTAATGACGCTGACTTATTTTAAAATGTTAATGTTATATACGTTGCAATACAGATATAGAAAATGTCTTAGTGACATTATAACCGCGTTTTGTGCATTGTGCAATGAAGAGTTATATAAATAAAAAATAAATAAATGGTAAAATCATATTCTAAGTTTCCGTTACATATAAACATAAGATTTCGATCTTAGCTAATAAATAGAAAAGTCTGTTAATATGTTCCGTTTTCTCCAAATATTTAATTGTACAATTATTTGAAAAAGTGCTTATGTTTTGTGTTTGACTCTTTATTGAACATAGGTTGATTAAACTTGTAAAAGATAATTATTCAATAAACAATTAAGGATGATATTAAAATTACATTTAGTACAAAATATATCTGCCCTCAGCACCGGATCAAACTAATCGATGTAATCAAAGGTTGGGAGATAATAACTCTTTTCTAATAGATTCACGAAAACATATGTATAACAAAGTAATAAACACACAATTTAAAGGACATTGAAGTCTATACTTAAATTACTTTTCTCAGATGAATATTACAAGTACAATAATGAAGGAAGCGAGAAATAGTCAATAATAATTCAATTAAACCTCTTTGTGTCTGATATTGAGCTTTAAATGGTTAATTGTATCTGTGGTTATGTTAGTTATATAATTTTACAAAATATTACTACATCCTGTGAATAATAATTATTAGTAATTATAATTGATAATTACGTCTAGGTCATTGCTTAGCTTTTGGTACTTCAGAAGACATAAAGTCAATAAAGCTGTATAAAGCACGTTGTATACGGTTATATAATTGTATTAATTTTGAACAGTATATATATATATATATTGTAAGTCTCTCTTGTTATATAATGGATAGGTGATTAGTGCGCCGCCACGTGCCATTAAATGGTTCAAATCCTTAAAACACTTGAAACCATTGAGTTGGAAGACAAAATACATTTATTTACAGGAAAACTTTGCATATACTATTGTGTGATTTGTAATTTTATAAATCAAAGTACTTCTTAAAGAATAGGTTCTTCATTTTAAAAGCAGGTACAATACAAGATGTTATAAAAGATTTGTTAGAATTATTTATTAAATAAGATTATAGTATAAGTATTTAAAACATTTCCCGTGGTACACTTATTTAAATTTAATAGTATAGTATACTGCAGCACATTTACTTAATCATAAAACACTTGTTACCAAAAATATTGTATACACTGTATAAAATATAAGAATTAGAAGAGACTTTAACTGTATACTGAATTGCATGAAATATATTATCGGCTATAATTGGTAAATTGTCACTAGTTTTATGTAAATTTATAAGTTGATAGTTTGATTAAAAACTACTAATTTATAATATCAAAATCACGTTCCCGGTATAGTTGTAATCTATCAAGTGTAATCTCGTATTATCATAACACTAGTTCATATTTGCTTCTTCACATACTTTATAAGAACTTTTATCTATTTTTATTTTATTAATATTTAATTTTTGATTACAAATACAATTTGTTTTTAATAATGTGTTATAAACCAAATTTTAATAATCATAGTAGTATAATAATGACTAAATTAATCATTAAGAGATATGGTTTCTCTGTAGATTTACACGATGAGTGAAACATTTGATTCGTCTCTAGTCTGCAAATATCTACTCTTTGTATCAAAGAAACGACAAAAAATTGAACTACCATATACTTTTAAATGATTGTATTAAGAAGTAGAGTAATATTAGTAAAGGAATAATTTACAAACCTTCCAAAAGTTACGTGTAAGTGAATAATGTTATAATTGTATCTGTTACAATTATAGCAGATAGATATGATTTACATAATATTATTACAACAAACTTGACACGAGTAAGATAAGAGATTATCACTAACACCGCCATATAATATACAGATTGTGATAAACAGATGTAGATAAACCTATTAACTAACCCTTCATTACACATTCATTGCGCTGTATGATCGGGGTCAGTTATGCTGTCACCAAAATGTTACGCTGTTTTAAAGTCAATAGACCTGTAATATTAATAATCTTAAGTTTAGATATGCCTTGATACAATCCATATTAGAAGAAATATTATCCTGAGATATTCTTTAATTGTCTTAACATCTGATTAAGGACATAGATCATATATTTGATATTTTGTAGATAGATCACACAAATGAATAAAATGTGTTAAATTAAATGATATCAAAAAATTAAAAATTTTACTTAAAATAATTGATTATCAGATCCTTAACTAGCTATTGTCTATTTCATTATTTAAAATAACAGTAAATAGCAAAATAATAACCGTAAATAATATAATCTTTAATAATTTTCTGATACAGTCTAGATATATTAATATTTAATGAGTAGTGGCTGGCTTGTGGCAGTTGAACTTTGAAGAACATTTGGAAACATCTTATAACTTTAAAATTATAAACCATTTTGTGACCTGATTATAGAAATCAATTTGAATGTGTTTGTGTGTCGGTTCAATAATGAATAAACTCGATCTGTCTCCAGTGTCGTCCGCAGACGTCCAGTCGTGATTGTCTCTCCACTCTCCACACTCAATTGAACATTGAAAACACTCTGCTTTGTCCGGATAATGAACTCGACGGACTCGTCGGTCCGGTTAACAGAATACTTCCTTATCATCTCGCACCCGCTGGTGACGACTTCATTAAAATGAGTCAAGTAGGTGCGTAATTGAGTACGTTAATTTTGATAGTAGTCACCTTTACTAATTGAATTTTCCGTGTTAATGAGCAAATGAAATACAGGTCAAAATTCGATTTGAAATTATTATTATAAAATATAAAACAATATCCATTATCTACATGTGTTAAATGAACTACATTTTAACTAATTATTTATTTTTAAATGCAGTTTAATTTATAAAATATTTTATAATAATATATTATAATTAAATCATTTAAAATCAACGAGCTTAATTCACACAATAAGTTTTTAAATGTAGTAGTTATACACTGAAAATTTAAGATATAATTTGTAACAACAATTCAATTAGTAAACATTTTGGTGACCTTTTATTTGTATGAATCTAATAATATTTATTTCTTTGTACAATATTTTGACTCAATTGTGTTTCGGGGAGTAACGTGATGTATTGAATAACTATAATGTGTATGTCGCCTGCTGTTTTATCATTCTGCATATTTTCTTTATTTATATTTTTTACTCTTATTATAACTTATACGATTTTTATATACGATGATAGTTTCTTGGATAAATCATTTGAAAAAACTGGCGTTGTCTAGTTTTCTACTACAGTCCATATCCATATTGAAAGTGAGATGACATAGAAGAGGCTCTTAACTGACCGACATGGACCAACGATTTAATTATCCGAACAAAGCAATGTTTTCCATGTTAAATTGAGTATACAGATGCAATCCCGACGGGACGTTTGTTTCTGATCACTGGAGTGATGTATGGTTTTTCTATTTATATTCACACGTTGCAATAACTTTTTAAGTTCACGTTAACGTTAATATTTCATTCATTATAACTATAAATACAACAGTAAAAAAACTCTCACATAGTTATTCGTGTTTGTTTATATGCAGATACAACCTCTGATATAATTTGTTTAACCTAAAGAGGTATACAATACATAACTATGCGATGTACAACCTTATTGTAAAGGCAGGGAAATATTTCCCTGCCTTTACAATAAGGTTGTTTTATACGTATGCAGCTTATTTCATACGTTACGCTGAATACAGGCTTCAGCTGTCATCAAATACCATAACAAATGACAGCGGGGAGGGAATGTCCTCTGATAAGAGGCCTCTTGAAGTGCATTCATTGTGAACGAGTCATTACACACGAATATATCATTGTAAAACTAAATTCAAATACATACTCGTTCGTTCTAAATAGACTTTATTAAAACATGAATTTCACATTTCTATAAATCATTTAAATATTTATTCTATTCTTATTATGAATTAATTAATTTCTAACAAATATTTTATATTTCTATTTATCAAATCAATTTATTAATATAAGATGTCGTTCTGTGTTACATAATAATTGTGATATGTCCTTTTTTGTTTTTAAGTATTGTTACATTTTCTTTACAAATAATCTACTCAGCTAGCGTTTGGTTGATCTTGTTGTTGATAATAATTTCTTTCGATTTCATTTCTTTCAGCTTGAAATTTTTCGTTTCATATTTTCAAATAACAAGGATTTTCTTGACCAACTGTTACCAGGTCGATAGAGACAACTATTATTTGTATAACATTTACATATTCTTTAAAAAATTATTCAGTTTTTATAAAAAGCCTATATTCTCTGATTGAGGACCCTCACTTTATTATTTTATGATTTCTTCACTTCATTCTTATTGAATGTCATTTATTATTTTAGCTAGTCTGAGATTGTCACGATATGAGGTGTTGGTGCAACTCCGCTGAATATTGAAAATACGTCACATCCTTAAAGAAAAGTAAAACAAAGTGAGGAAGGGTGGATGTTTGTCTTCCGTCTATCTCGCTCATTGTATGAATAGCTGTAAAAGCTTATATCCATTTTCTATAAAGAGTGTCGTATTAAACGGGTCAATACAACTCATACGAGATACAATCAAAAAACTATAACCGCTTACCTACCACTTGGGACAGTAAGATAATTGAAAACATTTATTTCTTCGTGTGTTAATTATTACTATATATGTTATTAAATAATAGCAAATAAAAATAATTCTATTATCTGTAATAGTGATCTACATCATACAAGCAAATAAATAATTGCGTGCTTTCTTCATATCCAAAGAAAATAAAAGAATGGAAGAGTTTGCAGTATTCTAGGAAAGTAATAGTCGCGATTATTAGGATTTAATACACTAGAATATTAATCCTCGATGTTTCTGGGACACAATTTTTAGATACACTTAGAATTTAAGTTTAATTGTTAATTATTCGTAATAATATTATTACACTTTCAATAGGATATTCTTTGGCTACCCCACAAGGGATATGGCGTGAAGCTGAATAATAATAAGATACAAAAACAGGTTAATAATTTATAATAAACTTATAAGATACTTATAAAAAAATATTGATAGAAAATAAATAAATTTTAATATTTTATAAATATAAATAAAAACGTGAAAAACTAGGTAATAAACTCTAAAAAACGTTTAAAGAGTGTACCGTATACTGGGAAATGTACTTTGTTTTAGAGCTTGATGAAGTGTAAAGCGTTTTACTATTTCTCAAAATACTAGAGTTGGGTGTACATTATATTGTGGAAGTGAAAATAAGACTGGAAATGAGTGCTTTCAACTGTTTGTATCGACGCATCTAGACTTTATACCCAAGTGACCAAAATCAATAGATGATATAATTACATTTTATTTTACTATTCTCTTCAATGCTTTTAATAAAATTATCTTCTCATTCGTGTTTTAACAATTGCAATAGAATCCCTTATACTAACTTGTTTTAATTTGATTTCGATTTAATAACTATACTGGTCTTATTCCCTCAATACTTGCACTTTTGCACACAGTTTCAAATTTACTTTGTGTTATTTAAATCAGATGCTATGTTTAAGTAAGTCGAGTGTGAATTATTGGATGTTTTTCTTCTTCCTTTTTTTCGTAGAAGCAGTTTCATTCATTTAATTTAATGTTACGTTCAAAGTATTGCATTCTTGTAATTTACTTATTATCTGTTTTTGGATTGACTTTATTTTATATCACAATAAAGTAATTGGCTCCTTTTGTAGGAGAATAATCTTTTGTTATATTTAATTTAAATGTTGTTTAAAATATTCTGCAAATATTTTCGAATATGTAAAATAAATTTAATAACTAGAAATTCAATTAATTAATTAATATTTATTAAAAATCATTTTCACAGGACAAAAGAGTTCCAACGCTTTTATTTATATTTGTATTAGAAGATTATAATTTCATTTGCTAAGGATTTATAAAAGTTTTACTTTTTTATTATAGAAAAACACTTTTCTACTGTTACCTGTAACTTTCAATAATACGTATAAATACTGTGTCATCATCGCGTAAGTTCGTGCTAATCTTATAATGTATTTGACAAACAATTTCTGTATGTATAACTGTTACAAACCTAAACAGCTAGAATTAAAAATCGTTAAAGCACCTGTCTAATACAAAAACAACTAAAAATGATCTTAAAGACCGGAAGGTATTACCAAATATATATATATATATATGTATATATATATATATATATATATATATATATATATATATATAATTTTGTTTTTATTAGAAATGAAAGAAACATACCTAGAAATAAATTATTTAAAATAACACCTAACAAGGAACATGGGAAGAATACCTAATGATTGTATTCTTTGACTTTACGATACACGTGTAATTCAGGTAAATATCAAATGTCTTAAATTACTTTTACATTTATAAATTACTTAAAATAGTACGTGTAAGCCATCGGAGTGAAATGAGATTGTTCTCTGAAATCTTGACTGACGCAGTCTTGGGCACTTGCTCATGAAATATTCACTGTCGCCAAGTTTGATCGTCGCTAGCGACAAAGAAGTTCGTTTTCAGACATTACAATACCAACGGCCTCAATTATTACTTAATAATAATTCATAAATTTAAAAATATTTGTAATGATATATAATATTCATCAGTCTTTTTGTTTTTTTCTCAATTGTTCAATAACAACTCCACATATAATTTTTTATATGCTCATGATATTTATGTATTGCAGTCTATAATGAAAAAATTTAACGTTTTCATATGACATAGAAGTTCATTAAACTTATGCAACGTCTGCTCAGCTGTACTGTTTCAGGAAATGAAGTCCAAGAAACACTGTAGACACTCTTATAACCTATTTATTTCATTTATATAGTTACTTATTAGTACAGTTGTAATAGAAATATATAGACAAATTTAAAACCAAGTAAATCATTGTAACCAAACAAAACTTAATTAATTAATAATATACCTATTAGATCTATTATCCTTTCTGAAATTCATTTAGTAAATATCATACTTTAAATTGTATAAATGAAATTAATATATTAAGAATGTGATTATTGTCATACAAATATTAAATTCCGCCAATCTACACAACGCACCTCAAAAGGGTTTCTTTATCCCAAAGTATCTGAGTTTTCTAAACTTGTTATTTTTATATTTATAGTTTTTATTTTTGAATAAATATGTGTTCCAGCTAAATATTAAATTTAGTAAAATATAGATTTTTAAAATAATAAAACAAAATATTAATAAAATTGGACTGTATAAGCTTGATCATAACCATAAATTCTGTACAACAACTAAAATATTTTTACTATTACTACCACTTTTTTATTTTAGTGGAAGGCTGATTAACTTGCGGGTTATAGACGACAAGTGATCACCGCCGCTCATAAGCTCTTCAACAACCGGGGAAGAGCGTTGCCGGCCTTTCGTAATTCGACCGAGGAGAACTTTAATATGCTTGAGTAACTTGAAAACGTGGCTATACGGTTCATACACGGTTCAGGCAAATATGAGAACATAATTCAGTGAACAGTTCGAATGGCTTACTATTCGTCGTCTTCGGGATTTACATGTATTTTCTCTGCTGTACCGTGTATTTACATGTATTTTCTCTGCTGTACCGTGTATTTACGTGTATTTTCTCTGCTGTACTGTGTATTTACGTGTATTTTCTCTGCTGTACTGTGTATTTACGTGTATTTTCTCTGCTGTACTGTGTATTTACGTGTATTTTCTCTGCTGTACTGTGTATTTACGTGTATTTTCTCTGCTGTACCGTGTATTTACGTATATTTTCTCTGCTGTACTGTGTATTTTATCCAATGATATCCTCATACGTAAAGGAAAGGTTTTAATTTTTATTGTCACCGGATAATTTGAGATCACCATAATTATTAATTATTAGAATGCCAAACCATTACTCTCAATTTTACAAGCTATCTTTAGTCACAATGAAAAAAAAAACGACAAATTTGAAATCTACTATAACTAAAATAGAATCTGAAATAAAGTTTTATTTATTTATTTATTTATTTATTTATATCTTTTCCACTTTCAATCATTATCAGTGATCACTTGTGTACGTCAAAATGGAAGTGTCAGGAGGGCCTATTTCGATACCAGATTTATCGTAATAAGCCCTTCTGTAAAAGCACTGTCCAACTTAATGTTAAAACTATGAGGGTTCCAAACGCGTCCTGGTCTGAGAAGAACCACACAACAAACTCAGCCGGATATATATTTTTTTTATATTGTGATCACTGTTTCACAAATGTCAATCTTAAAAGCTATTTTGGAACAACTAGAACCGTCGCAATATAATGAAAAAAATAATAATAATGATAACAACAATAAAAAATAAAAATAGGCCTGCTACACAACCAGTCACCGCAAGCAGCACCCGTTCACGAGCATAACGCAAGAGCCAGCCATCACCCTCTTCGCACATATTTGAGGGACGAGCGCAACCCGACTCCCGACACTACCGCAAGTAATGACTTCTAAGGAATCGGTGTGATGCAACAAGTCGATAAAACGAAATTAATCTACAACAAAAAACAAATTGCGGAGATTACTAGTTATTCGCAATATAATACAATTCATTCCCAGGCCATACCGTCGTTAATGTAATCCTGTACACTATAGTAGGATTTTTTTATCAAATTTATTTTTATATATAATTTAAATTTATTTAATGATAAACTTAAGGCTTCATTTGGGAGCTTATTATAAAAACGTATACAATTAACCTTAAAGGATTTACCTATTTTATGGAGCCTAGTGTTGGGCATAGCGAGTTTATTTTTATTTCTCGTATTAATTTTATGAAAATCACAATTTTTTTTGAATTTAGAAATATTTTTATTAACGTAAATTAAATTTTCATAAATATATTGATTATAAACAGTCATTATTTTAAATTCTTTAAATTTGTTTCTTAAGGATTCTCTAGGTCTCATATTATATATTGCTCGAACAGCCCTCTTCTGTAGTGTGAATATGGTATCGATGTCGGCTGCATTACCCCATAAGAGTATACCGTATGACATTATACTATGAAAGTAACTAAAGTAAACTAATCGAGCAGTTTCCATATTTGTCAATCGACGTATTTTTTTAACCGCGTATATAGCAGAACTAAGTCTACTTGATAAATCAAATATATGAGGACCCCATTGCAATTTTTCATCTAAGGTAATGCCCAAGAAAGTAGTAAATTTGACCAATTCCAATTCCTCATTGTTTAATTGTACATTGGTTTTAACATTTTTAACATTTGGTAAAGTAAATTTAACACATTTCGTCTTTTTTTTATTGAGCAACAAATTATTGGCGTTAAACCATTGTACAACATCTGAGAGAGCGTTATTTACATCGTCAATAACAGATTGCCTTCTGCTAACTTTAAAAGTAAGAGAAGTATCATCAGCAAACAACACTATCCCATGTTTTTCCCTCACTAGGTGAGGTAAGTCATTTATGTAAATGAGGAACAAGAAAGGCCCTAAGATAGAGCCCTGTGGCACACCTATTTTTACCAAAGAACCGGGGGAACGTATTCCATTTACGTCTACTTTTTGAATTCTATCATTAAGATATGAACTGATCAAATCTAGGGACTTATTCTTAACCCCATAATGTTCTAATTTTTGTATAAGGATTTCGTGTTGAACGCAGTCAAACGCCTTAGATAGATCACAGAAAATGCCAGGTGCATCCTGGGATCCTTCCCAGGCTTCAAATATATTGAGTAATAGCTCGACCCTAGCATCTGTTGTAGAGCGACCGGCAGTGAAACCAAACTGGTTTTTGTGCAAGAGATTGTTTTTACTGAAAAAATCAACAAGTTGATTAAGAATTATTTTTTCAAAAATCTTGCTAAATGTGGGTAAGACTGAAATTGGTCTATAATTACTAGGATCTAATGAACTGCCAGATTTAAATAATGGAGTTATTTTACTTTGTTTCATTAGATCAGGAAATATACCACATTCTAAACAATTATTAAATATCAATGCTAAGTCTGGCGCTACAATGTCAATTATGGACTTGAGTACGTCAACAGATATTCCCCAAAGATCACTAGTCTTTTTAACGCTAATTAATTTAAATACTTTGATTACTTCTTGAGCATTCACTTTTTTAAAATTAAAAATGCTAACACATCGATCTACATTATCTCTAAGTAATCCTATAGCTGCAGCGGGAGAAGAATTTAAAGATAACGTTGTAGTCACTGGAATATTAGTAAAAAAGGTTTCAAAAGCAGTAGCAACCTCGAGGTCAGACGTAACATATTTATTATCTATATTTAATTTAAAGTCGATCCTCTGGGATTTAGCTCTTCCAGTTTCCTCATTAATTATTTTCCAAGTTGTTTTTATTTTATTATTGCTATTTCCTATTTTTTTATTGATATGTTGAGATTTAGCTATTTTACATTGTTTTTTAAAAGATTTGGAAAATAATTTTACCTCATCCCTAAACTCATTACTAGTATTATACATCAATTCACTATACATATTGTATAATTTCTCTCTATTTTTGTGTAACTCAGCAGATGCCCACTCACTAAATACTAATTTATCATTAACAACCACTGTTTTTGTGGTAAACACAAAGTTAAATAATTTAATGAAAGTATTGAAAAACTCATTATACATAACATTGGGATTTGATTTTTTCAACGAGGGCAAATAGTGTATTAAATCATTTTTAATTTGACTAATACGTTCTACAGTCACTGGTATAAAACTTACTTTCTGTTTTGATTTTTCTATCTTGTTACAACTGAATTTAATAAATTGGCCATAGTGGTCAGAATCTAATGTATTGAATAAACATTTAAAATTTGGAATAACACTTGTAAAAATATTATCAATACAAGTGGCACTAGTGGTTGTGATTCTAGTAGGCTCCATAAACATGTGTAAAAGATTATAAGATTTGAATAAATTTAAAAATGTTATACTTGTTGAATTTTTTTCAAGAATATTAATATTGAAGTCTCCACAAATGATTAGCTTTTTACTAGAATGTGATAGTTTAAACAATACCTCATCCATAATCTTTTCAAATTGTTCAAAGCTAGATGACGGTGGCCTATATACGTTTACAATTATTAATTTCTCTAATTCAACTGATGCTAGTTCAGCTGTTCGCTCAACAGAATGGCTCACTATGTCCTTACGTTCTTTGAATTTTAATTGTTTATTTAAAAGAATTAAAGAGCCACCATGTATGGAATTAACTCTGTTGAACGAACTACCAACCTGGTGGTTACTAAAATTAAACATTATTTCATCATTTTTAAGCCAGTGTTCAGTTACACAAAAAATATTAATATTAAAATTATTCAAAAATAACTCTATTTCTAATTCTTTATTTCTCATACACTGGATATTCTGATGCACCAGGCTGATATAATTTACATTATTATTTTTATTACTCATATTAAAAATTATTGTGATTGCACATTTCATTTATTCGGCTAGAGAATATCTCTTCTGTCTTAGAATCTAGTTTAAACTAATGTTGTTTGGGATAACATCCAAACTTGTCTTACTTACATCTATATATTGCTCAATAAAAGCAGTTTGTTTAGCCAAATTATTGGCTGTCATTGTAAAAAAAAATGGAAATGGAAATGGAAATGGGTTTGGAAATGGGTTGGGGACGGACAGCAAAATAGTGTGAATAAAATTATAACAGATGTTAAGACATCGAACGGAGGAATAAGATATAATTTATATAATATTTTTGTCAGTCAGAATGTAAAAACTACATCTTCTATATTTCATTGCCACACAAAATGTCTTAATATTTTTCTGATTTTATATGTTATTAAATAATAAGTCCACGCTCAGGGAACCGAAATACAAGGTCTTAAATTCAAATTCAAATTCAAATTCAAAATATCTTTATTCAAGTAGGCATTTACACGCACTTTTGAATCGTCAATTATTACAATACAAAAAAAGGTCAGTGTAGTCCGTCCGTAAGCAAGCTACCACCGGCTCGGAATGCTGCTCTGTTGAGAAGAGCCGGCCAGAAACTCAACAGTTGCTCTTTTCAAAAGAAATATAACAATAGGTGATGTATATTATAATATAATATAAATCCTGCAAATGATTCAACAACTTAAGTTCCACATATTTCGATCCACTAAAAACTCTTGAACGTTATAATAAGCTTTATTTAACAATAAACTTTTGATTTTAGATTTAAAACTAAGAAATGGAAGGTCTAAGATATCTTGTGGAACTTTATTATATATGCGTATACTCAAACCCATGAAGGATTTATTAACTTTTTGAAGCCGAAACTTTGGCGTTACGAGTTTGTTTTTATTTCTCGTATTTATCGCGTGTCTGTCACTGTTTTTTATATAACTATTTAAATTTTGACGTATATATAAAATGTTATTAAATATGTATTGGGAAGCGACTGTAAGAATACCTATTTCTTTAAAAACATCTCTCAGAGAATCTCTAGCTTTTAAGTTATAAATAGCCCGCACAGCTCTCTTTTGTAAAATAAATATAGAATTAATTTCGACAGCACTGCCCCATAATAAAATACCGTAAGATAAAATACTGTGAAAATAACTAAAATAAACAAGTCGAGCCGTATTTATGTCCGTTAATTGTCTAAAAAGTCTAAGTCTTAAGGTCTTAGCGCAAATAATAAATAAATTCTCAAGGTTCTATTCTATTCTAGTTCGACCTCATGAAATCGTTTTGTATTAAAGTCAATATATTTATACTTTACAAAAACTAACGTTTGGGTAATATTTCATTAAGATACTGCTTTATAAGTAAGTTTTTTAAGCTTTTATACTATAAAGAGCAACTTGATACAGAAATTGTAAGCCCTTAAAAATTTGTGCATATTATTTATCTTGCCCTTGTAAATATTTAATGGAAACTTTGAGATACATATTTGAAATCTTCTTAATTTATATAATTAATCGTTTCATTCATAGAAATAAGGATCTATCGCTGTACGTATAAGTTTATATAAAACAATTATTATTTTTATTTAAAGCCTAAATAGTTAGTAGGTACCTAAAATATAATTTATTAAGTAAAGGTTGAATGGAACTGAATGTATTTTGTCATATTCATGAGCGCAAGATGACGTCACTATGATCATTCCTGCAATGACACTGTCATCACGGTGACAATGAACGATGAGATTAAAATGACGTATATTATGGATATCATAAATCATGTTAAATAGAATACGTTTTTTATTCCGTCATTAAAATACAGAATATTCCTGATACAACAAATAATAAATAAGTTAACAACAATTTTAAGTACTCATTATAATTAAGTTTAAGTAAACGAGAGTAAAATATTAAAAATATGAATAAAATCTTTAAAATTATTGTTGTAATAACATTAACATAATAAATTTAGGATTATATTTAGATCATTTTCTGGCTTTCATAAAGTAACTCCCTTACAGTTCTGGTAATAAATGTAATAAATAGAAATTCATGATTCAATCTATAACTCTAAGTAATCCTGATTTAAGTTTTTAAATTCACTTTAATATATTCCTTAGGCAATGTGAGTCAGAGTAACTGGGTTGTGAATTATTAAATCATTGTCGCTTCTCTTCTCTTCGTGTCTCATCATATTTGAAGTAGAAATGAACAAATAAATAAATACTTAGATATATTTTTTCTCACAGACGAATTAATTTTAATGATTTACAAAAAAAAAAAAGAAACAAACATATTACCTGGTACAATACTTGACAGTTTGCTTAACGGCTACCTCGCTAAGCATGTAAGGCTCCATGATGCTCAATTTGGGTTTCGACCGGGTGTTTCAACAGAAAGCGCTATTTTCTGTCTTAAGCATACTGTTAAGTATTACACTACGAGGAAAACGCCTGTGTATGCGTGGTTTTTGGACTTGTCTAAGGCCTTTGATCTTGTGAATTATGAGTTGCTGTGGGAGAAGCTAAGAGGCACGGGTATGCCGACGGAATGTACTTAATTATTAAAATTTTGGTATAAGCACCAAAAAAATCAGGTTAGGTGGGCGGTTGCCTTGTCAGATGAGTATACCCTTACGTGTGGCGTAAGACAGGGTGGACTTAGCTCTCCTACTCCCTTTAACCTATACGTGAATGAGCTGGTTGAGAGGCTCAGCAGCGTCCATGTGAGATGCTATATTGATGGCCAATGCGTCAATAACTTGAGTTACGCTGACGACATGGTTCTGTTGAGCCCCTCGATCGGGGGGTTAAGAAAATTGATAGGGATCTGCGAGTCGTACGCGAAGACCCACGGCCTGGTATATAATGCCACAAAAAGTGAGATCCTCGTGTTTAAGGCTGGTAAGCGGTTACCAGGTCGTGTGCCAACAATAACTCTCAATGGGTCAACATTAAAAAGAGTTGACAATTTTAAATATTTGGGCCATATTATTACTGCTGATCATACTGATACATACTGCTGGTCATAAATTCGCAACCAGTGAAAGAAGACGTGTTTTTATTCACTCCACAAATAACAAAGAAAAGTGCCGTAATAAATTGTTGTTAAGTGCCATCTTATACAATATCACAAAGTAAAGAGGTACGTCCATCTATAATTGAATACCTGACCATTCTATTCAAGACAATAACTTAAATAAAACAAATATTCGTTAATATTACATTTAAAACAAAGCGGAAAGGTCAATGACCTTGCATAACGAGTTGCACTAGAACACCGATACGACGTCAAACGGTGAGTCATCCGCTCGTTCATTGAGTCGACGACGGCTAGTGCTGCGTTTACACCGTTCCGTGCTACGTTTACTACAACTCGCCTAAAACTTGCTTGCCACTTGCACAAACAATTTGCAAATATGAATATCACTGGATTGTCTGAAGACATGGCGAAGTTATTTCAGATGATGAAATCTGAACTCAATCAACAGACTAAAACAATTACGGAAAATGTAACGGAAAGTATCATGCGAAACATAGACGAGAAGTTACAACCAATTTTGGAAGAAAATAGATACCTAAAAACTGAGATCCAACGATTGAATGAAAAAGTGAAGTATCTGGAAGACAAAAGTAGAAAAAATAATTTAATATTACATGGTATAAAAGAAACTGAAAAGAATCACCAAGAACTATTTAATATAATTAAAGAAACAATGAAAAACCTAGATATTAACATAGACATTTACGAAATAAATAATTATTATAGATTAGGAAGAAAGCAAGAGCAGGGAAAAACAAGACCAATACTTTTAAGTCTTACGTCATTTCAAAAGAAAATAATGATACTGAAAAATAAGACAAAAATGTCAAAAGAAACATACATTACGGAAGATTTTTCGAGGGAAACGATGGAAACACGAAAAAAATTGCTGGAAAAACTTAATTAAGAAAAACAAAACGGAAAAGATGTATTTATTCGAAATTACAAAATAGTAACCAGAAACACACATGATGCCGAGAAAAGAAAAAGGAACGCTTCAACGTCACCTAACATCATACACACACCAACGGCACAAGCAAGTGGCTCGAAAAATATTATTGCACCATCTAAACTACAAAAAACAAATGTGTTCGAGTATATGAGGGAAAGATCTATATCTTTGACGGAAAAATCATCTCAACAAAATAAGGCATAGGAACTATCAGGCACCGGTTACGAAATTAAAACGAATAAAACTACAAAAACAACAAAGAACAAAAGCCCCAATACGGTTGGTCACCGCGGGGTTTCCGACCTCTCCCCCCAAGTACTTATAAGCAGGAAGAAAAATGTAACAATGCTGGAAAACAAAACAGCATCAAACCCAATAAAAAACAGGTTACACATAGCAACACTTAATACAAGATCATTAAAATCACGGGAATATTTAATAGAACTGGAGCAAGCATTGAAGAATATTAATTGGGATATTCTTGGCATTAGCGATGTACGTAGATCGACGGAAATGATCGAAGAATACGAAGAACACATTTTATACTATAAAAATGAAATACCTGGGCTATACGGCGTAGGATTCTTAGTTAAAAAATATTTAAAAAATAAAATTATAGGATTTCATGGTGTGTCAGATAGAATAGTCGTACTACATATCAAACTTCCGGGTCACAAAAACCCCACGTCTTTAGTACAAATATATGCACCTACTGAGGTAGCAACGAAAGAAGTCAAAGATAAATTTTACACTTGTCTAAATAAAACAATGGAGACATTGTACAACACCGTTATTGTGATGGGAGATTTTAATAGCCAAGTTGGCGAGCGACAAAAGAACGAAGACACGATACTTGGACTCTATACAACCGGTAAAAGGAATGATAACGGACAAAGACTGATTAATTACGCATTAGAAAATAAATTACATATTATGAATAGTTTTTACAAAAGAAAACCTAAAAATAAATGGACGTGGGAATCTCCTAATGGCCTAGTAAGAAACGAGATAGATTTTATAACTACGAACAAACCAAAGCTGTTCCTAAATGTAGAAGTTCTTAACAGATTCAACTACAATACCGATCACAGGTTACTACGAGGCCATTTACGTATGCTGGAACCTAAAAAATCAAGAAAGAACATACAAAATAAAAAGGTACCAATTTGGCTACCTCTCCCAAATAACGTTTTGGAACCATTAAAGACTAAGTTAACGTCATTAAACGAACTTCAAACGGTCCAGGATAAATACGATATAATAGAAGAAGAACTAAAAGAAACTAACAAACAGCTTTTAAAAGACAAGACAGTAAGGGATAAATTAGGACCAGAAGCAAAAGACCTTCTTAAACAAAGAGCTCTTTTATTCAAAGACAAGAAGAACAATAAACAAGAGATAACTAATCTAAGCAAAGAAATAAATACAAAAATAAGAAAACACAAACATAAACTGAGCACACAAACGTTACTATTACACATCGAAAAATCAGGAGGAATAAAAAAGGCATATAAAGAACTTCAGGAATACACAAATTGGATTGGTAACATAAAACATCCTAAAACCAAAAAAAATAATTCAAAAAGAAATGACATACTGGAAACAGCGACTGATTTTTATCGTGAACTTTACAATGATAATCCAACAACGCCAACTTTAAATGACCAGAAAGATATTGAAGAACCAATTCCCGACATACTAAGAGATGAAGTTATGAGAGCCATAATGTCCCAGAAGAGAGGGAAAACACCAGGCGAAGATAATATTTCTAATGAACTATTGATTGGAGCATCTGAAACGATTTTACACACATTCACAGACCTATTTAACGTAATTCTTGCTACCGAATATATACCACTTCAATGGACCACGTCAACTATAATATTACTACACAAAAAAGGGAAAATGGATGATATTTCAAATTTTAGACCTATCTCGCTAATGTCCAATATATATAAAATATTTTCTAAGATATTATTAGAACGGTTAACAAAAATCTTAGATGAAAATCAACCGAGAGAACAGGCAGGGTTTAGAAGTGGTTTTTCGACCATTGATCACATCCATACCATAAAACAATTAATTCAAAAATGCAATGAATACGGAAAAACATACTACTTAGCGTTTATAGACTACAACAAAGCATTCGACTCGCTTAACCATACGAAAATATGGGAAGCCCTGACGGCACAAGGGGTCCATAATAAATATATCCGTATAATTAAGGACGTATATGCAAATATGAAAGCAAAAATACGGACTGAAAAGGAAGGGGATTACTTCCCGGTTAGAAGAGGAGTCAGGCAGGGTGACCCTTTATCACCTAAACTTTTTTCGGCAACCCTAGAGCACGTATTTCGGCAGCTCGATTGGAATAATTACGGTATAAATATTAACGGGGTCCTACTAAACCACCTAAGATTCGCCGACGATCTTATACTAATAAGCGAAGATCCAAAAATCATTCAGGTCATGATAAATCAGCTAGTGTATGAAAGTGAGCAGGTTGGATTATCAATAAATACTAGTAAAACAAAGTTGATGACTAATTCTGTTAAAGTTACTATTAAACTTAAAAGTATTACTAATTTGGAATATGTAGAGGAGTATACATACCTAGGCCAAATAATATCTCCTACAGACCTAACTACAAAGGAAATAAACAATAGAACAACCATAGGATGGAAAAAATATTGGGCTCTAAAGGAAGTTATGAAAAACCCGGACATACCACTTACAGGAAAAGCAAAAATATTCAACACGTGTATTCTACCCAGCATGACTTACGGTTGTCAAACTTGGAGTTGCACAAACAAAAATATCAAAGCACTAGAAACTTGTCAACACAGAATGGAAAGGAGTATACTTAATGTAAAACTAAAAGATAAAATCAGGTTAGCAACTTTAAGAAAACGAACCAATATCATAGATATAAAATACCGGATCAAGCAGTTAAAATGGACATGGGCTGGTCATATAATAAGAAGCAAGACAGGGAAATGGACCAAAGAAATAACAGAATGGTGTCCTAGATATAAAACGAGAAAAAAAGGACGGCAATGTCGAAGATGGGAAGACGATATTAAAAAGGTGGCAGGAGTAACTTGGATGAGGAAAACAAACGATAGATATTTATGGAAAACACTTGGGGAGGCCTATGCTGGTAAGCAAGACAATCAAGAAACCGGTGTCTAATATGAAAATTATAATATATATGTTATAATTATAAATGTTATTAATGTAACACTTACTAGAATTAAGATTAAATGTAATTAGAATATAAGATTGTTAATAAAGGCTATTATTATTATTATTATTATTATTACTGCTGATTTATGTGATGATGAGGATATTGAGAGGGAGCGTAGGGCGCTGGCGGTAAGAAGCAATATGCTCGCACGCAGTTTTGCTCGTGGTACTGCGGATGTCAAGATAACCCTTTTTTGGGCTTTTTATCAGTCGTTTTACTCGGGTGGCCTGTGGGTGAGCTATACGCGTTGAGCTTACAGTACTCTACGAGTTCAGTATAACAATGCCTTCAGAATGCTGTTGCGACTACCACGGGTTTGCAGCGCCTCAGCAATGTTCGCAGATGCACGGGTTGATGGATTTCATGCAATTATGCGTAAAAAAGCATCGTCTCTGTTGCGCCGCATGAGGGCCAGCAGCAACAGCATTCTGAAGACAATCATGGATCGCCCTCATTGTTCTATTCAGAAATATTGGATAGAAACAATGACGGGCCAAATAAAATAAAATAAAATAAAGTATTTTTTTAAAATAACTAACTTAGTTTATAAGTAAACAATCTAACATACTAATACTATATGGATGATTTTGTCCGAAATAAATTATTATTATTATTATTATAATTATTATTATTATAATGATACTCAATATTCATTTAAGAAGATATCACCTAATAATCTCGTCCCTTTCATTAACGTTCACTCACAAATATTATCAGGACTAATGAAATCCGCACGGATTTTGTTAAACCTTACTTGTAATTGTTACTTTTATTTCTGATATATATTATGCCTGAAATAACTTACCATAATAACAATTTGTTATTTAGTCTTTATATTCAATATTAGTGATAAATTTTGAAGTACCTGCATTTATTGAAACTATGTTTCGATAGTATTAGTATTCTTCTGTTGGATGAATTGAAAGTAACTCATTTATATTAACTGTATAGTATGTATGTGTATTTCCATCTCAAGTTTAATTATTGTACTTCACCTACACTTTACTAATCTGTCGTGAACACGAACGTTTAATGAAGGTTAAGTGAATGAATTGTTTTTCAAGAGTACTTTACCCATATTAAAAAAAATCCAATACTATTATTTTCAACTTACCCATATTCTTGCTTACTGGGATCCTAAATAACATAGTTATGTATAAAACTTTCCGAGACTTTCATCGTTAGAAATTTAGTTAAAACTGAATAACGACTCGTGATCTCTGAATAATTCGGCACTTCTGAAATTATGCGGAGTTATTGTAAAATATTATTTTATTATATTTATGTACGTTATATATTATAGTATATTTATAAAACAACGCACGATTTAAATGTGGTTTTAGTATATTTGTATGCATAGCTTTCCATACAAACAGCTAAACAATTACTGACATAATGGTTTCTTTTAAAGCAAGTTTGAAGGAAAGGATAATATTATAATATGTATCTTTTAATGAAAAAAAAATGTTCAACAATTAACTAAGGTCAGCACTAAATCAAAGTTCCAAATTTAGGAAGTTCAGTTATGTCTTTGGAAATGCATGCAATACTTAATATGTTCCGTCCCAATGGTCGCGAACGAAAGTTGAAATATATTGCCAGTATTTATAGTACGAGCAAAGTGCATATAATAGGGTTGTTAAGGATATTTTAATAACACAATTCCTATAGAGAGTGCTAATATTTTTCGTATAATTCTTTATGGAACATAACTATGATTTAACTTGTGAAAGACTATCTCAATAAACAAATACGCAAAAAATTTCATTACGTATAACATACATACATACATCTTCAGCATTGTATCAGATTGAGGAATGTAAACAAAGGTTGTGAGGAAAGATCATCATTTATTCATTAAAAATATGATATTTTGGCATTAGTTGAAACATTTTTTCATATCGTTTCACATTGTAGTCTATTAACATACTTCTCCAATGAATTTTAAAATACAATAAAGGAAGCGAGGAAAGGTCAATAATAATTAAGTTAACTCTCTGTGTGGTTTGATATTGAGCTTTATAAAGTTAACTGTGTTATGTTAGTTATATAATTTTACAAAATATTACTACATCCTGTAAATAGTGCTTTAGAAGACATTAAAAACATATATAAAGTAGTACGTTATATAAGTTTATACATTTGTATTTTTTTGTACTACATATATAACTATGTACAAATTGTTAGTTTCAGTCTCTCATGTTGTAAGAAGTAAGTAGAAATAGGCAATAGCGCGAGCGCGTTATTGGCAATTTCAAATTGGAAGAAAATCTACATTAATTTAAAGGAAATATTCATTAAATCAATCAGTAATTTGTTATTTTATAAATGTAAGTACTTCTAAGAGTATATTTTCGTTTAAAAAAAACTAATAATAATTTTAAAGCAGGTACAATACAAGACGTTGTAAACAATTTCTTATTATTGTTAATAAATAAAATTATAGTATATATTTAAAAAGATTTTGTCTGGCATTATTTAAATTTTATAATATAGTATACTGTAGCATAATAATCACTCTTAAATCACTTTTTATGATTAAGTTTTAATATACGAGTTGGGAAAGTTTTTAACTACTAGAAATAGTTTATTTAATTAAAAAAAAAAAATTAAAATTATGCGCAATAATTGGTAAATTTTGAAGTGGAAGTTATAATAATATGAAAACTACCAAGTGTGATCTCGTGTTATCATAACACTAGTTCATACTTGCTTCTTCATACATAATCTGTAAGTAGTTATATATAAAAAAATTATATATATAATATATATATATATATATATATATATCCAAATTTGTCTAAAATGTAGTTTTTTTTTCAATCTAACATAAAAATTCAATATTTTATTAAAAACTTGTTATATCCAGTATCCAAATCAATATTTACTTTGATACAAACTTATTGTTTGTTTTTGGTAAGTTATAAATATTAGATCGGGGCTCACCGATGTTACCATTATAATTTTACATTGCTTTTGAGTCAATAAACTTGTGCTTCTAATATTTTTAAACCTGTCTTGGTTATACAATCAATAATAGAAAAAACTTCATAAATTTTGAGATATTCTTTTAATATCCTTTGTGAAAATCATCGACAAACACGAGTTAAAATCAAATAATATAAAAAGTACAAAGAATTAAATTAAAAAAAAATTATAAAGTACTTCCTATTTACTTCCGTTACACACTTTGTAAGAACTTATTTAAAAATACACATGTTGCAAAATTTCAATAAATTATTAAATATTTGTTACAAATACCATTTGTCTTTAATAAATTATTATTAATAAATTTATCCTTATTAACAATAATAACATTAGTATAATTTCTTATTAAAATATCTTTACGAAGGTATGCCTTTTCTGTACTTTATCTAACTATCATCCACTGATTATCCATAGATCTCCACTATATGTGAGGTATTTAACAAACCGGCTTCACTCATTCACTATTTGTATTAAAGATACAGTAAACATTATTGAGCTACGATAGAGTTAATGATTGTTTATAAATATAGTGATAGTATTAAAGAAATAATTTACGAAACAGTTCATTACGTTCGATGGATTATTTAAATATAAGGTAGGTTCATCTACAGTAAAAAATTGGTTTAATTGTCTGGTAATGTATATATAATGCCAAACCACAACTACGTGTGGTTAATATTATAATTGATCTATTACCATTATAGCAGAGAGATATGATCGCAGTCAACGGTTGATTTACATTATAATATTTCAATAAACCTCACACCAGCGAGATAAGAGACTGTCATGAATACAAATAACAGATATATTTTGATTAAGATACCTATTAACTAAACCTGAAGTCTAAATTCATGTCTCTATTTAATCGGGGATCATTAATATCTCCACGAAACTGTTACAATGTATGAACTGTTACAGTGTAACCTATACTAATAAGTATTGAAAACCTTATATCTTGGTAATACAATCAATTAAAGAAGAAAAGTTATAAATCTTGAGATATTCTTTTACTGTCTAATTTCCGTCTAAGGATCACAGCTTAGGTTATTTTATAGTAAGATCACGCAAATTAACATAAAAAACGGATGAAAAATATGACTTAAAATGAAATGATATGAAAACTACGAAAATTGAATAAAAAAAATAAATCTCAATATCAGTTTTTTACTATATGCGAATATATTTTCAGTCGGGTGTAACATTGGGAAAATACGATTATATTTAAAGCACTGTTGACCTTCGGTGAGAAAATATCTGTGATGCTGTGAAATGAGTTCGCTTTGTATTATTTAAAGGAAAGTAACTTACTTTTATTCATTTTTTCTGTTAAGAATACAAAGGTACTTTAATTTCATTTAAACATCGGTTATTTTAATAAAATAAAGGAAATGTAAATAATAAGATAATAACCTTAAATAATGCAATCTTGAGCTGTTTTTCTACAATCAAATCAAGATATGGAAATATATATATACATGACTCCTGACCTGACTTATGGTAATTAAGCACTGTAGAACATTCTTATTTAGTTTCAATCATCTCACACATACTATTAAGCACTTTTAAATTTTAAAACACTCTTTGAACTTATTTAGTACTTACTTCTGTTTCATTAATTGTACGATTACAAAAACTACCCTAAAGTTAAAAAAGCTCTCCCTCGCAAGAAGTCTTACAAAATTCACTATGACGTCACTAATTGAACATGGAACTGTGCTCTAGCTTTAGTTGTAAATGAAAAGTAAAACGAATAAAAACTTGTCTACATTTGCATGTATGTGTATGTATGTGTTGGTTCAAAAATTAATAAACTCGATCTGTGTGTCCAGTGTCGGCGGCAGACGTCCAGTCGGGATTGTCTCTCCACTCTCCACACTCAATTGAACATCGAAAACACTCTGCTTTGTCCGGATAATGAACTCGACGGACTCGTTGGTCCGGTTAACAGACTCTCCTGCATTGTAATTACGCATCTTCTAGTGACAACTTTATTAAAACGTAGTAAGTGATTGCTTAATTGATTACCTCAATTTTTCTTTTTTTAATAATTTAGATAACTGTGTTAATAAAACCGTAAAATGTAACTTATTTATTTTGATAATTGAAAACTAACATCGTTTTCATCAAGACTAGATAACGTACAAGGTTTATCCTTTTACAACAAAATTTTCTTTCATTTCATTACAAAAAAAGTAGTCGTGAAGTGACTATTATCTATTGTAGCTACGATTAGTACGGTGAGCAATATCCATTGACGAAGCCACCACTAGTGTCGAACTTTCAGCTCGTGGACCTTTATCTAAGACTATATAGTCTAAGCACAATAAATATAAGGTATTCAGAAAGGTTTTAATCTTACTTTAATCAAAATTGTATATTATGTTATTTAATATTTTTTATAATTATTATAAATTGTGAAAGCATTTAACATATTATATACGTTTATTAAATTAATTTAAAATATTTTTGATGTAGTTCATTTTAATAAAAGCCTCTTGTATTATGTAATAAAACTTTTATAATAATGTATTATAATATCACCATCAAAAAACAAAGAATTTAAATCACACATTAAGTTTTCTAAACTTATATAATTATACGTAAACTCTCGATCCTGTAACTTCGTAGTGCAAAGATTTGTATACGAATACTATTTAAGTTTCCATTTGGAATGTTTACTTCCAAATTAAATACACAGTAATAGTACAACTTCCCTTTGCCTGTCTTTTGTCCTATTTGTTTATATACAAAGCAGCTCAACCCCTCCTACCCCTTGGGTATATAAGTTGAGCCGCTATACATGTGATTCAGGTTTACCCCGGTTACATGGATCCTTGGTACGGCAGATCTGACCTCCGAAGTCATCCGACAACGGCACTATTAAGCCTAGTAAGCTCGCAAAGCTATCGGTCATAGACAAGTCCAATCGCGACCACCCTGCTACCTTTTTTCCATGAAAGGTTCCGGAGCTGTAAGGCACGCTCACTTCCCGTGTGATTTCTCACACTAGCAAAACTTGCTGAGATCGTCAGAGAGGCCAACTACCAGTTTCCTAGCTGGTGCCGGAGCTGTAAGGCACGCTCACATCCCGTGTGATTTCTCACACTAGCAATAACTTGCTTAGAACGTCAGAGAGGCTAACTACCAGTTTCCAGCTGGTGCCGGAGCTGTAAGGCACGCTCACTTCCCGACAGGCGGTCAGGCCGCAAGCCTACCCTACACTACAGTCGGGTGACCGGAAAGATGCTAGCTCATCCATCTAACCTCTAAGCAGCAGGCTACCCGAACTGCAGTGACCCCCGAAGGGATCTCTGCTTAAGGACCCTTCCAAGCCCCGAAGTAAAAGACCGCAGCAGCCCTTAGCCTTAGGCAGGTCAATTACCTCTCGCTGCGCACGAGATCAGCGGGTCCCCGACAACTGTGGGAACCCAGACGAACAGCGCCGAACCTCTACAGCTAACCACATTACCACTACGAATCCAACACTAAAACCGGTAACCCGGCAGTTTACACGCGCAAGCGCATGCGTCGCTGCCGGAGGGCTTAGGTACCGGGGTCCCGTAGTACCCTGATCTTAGCAGCTGACCCGTAGTTCAGCTGCAAACTATCTACCGCCGGGTGTCTCAGTAGATAGGGTACAATGAAGATTTTAAAGTATAGTTTGAAATAACAATAATATTTTACATACTTTAAAAAATTGTATAAATCTATGATTCAATTTCTAAGCCATCCTAATGCATGTATGTGAGTACTCGCTACACTTTTAATTCTCTATATCATATTACATATCTCTTGTGTGAATTATTAAATCATCGTCGCTTCTCTTCGGGTCTCTTATTACAAATATTTGTAACTTTTATCGCTGATGTTTTTATATATTGTTCCTAAAATTACTTACCATAATACAATTTGTTATTTCGACTTTAATATTCAATTTTAGTGGACTATTTTGAAGTATTTTAGTGCATCCGATGAAATGATATTTCGATGGTGCTAGAATTCTAAGCTGCATCAATTGAATGTAATCCGATTATATTAACTGTTTTGTAAGTATGTGTATTTCCATTTCAAGTTTAATTACTGTACTTCACCTACACTTAACTTATCTGTAGTTCTCTGTCGTGTACACGAACACTTAATTCGAGTTTAGAAAATGTATGTATATATGTAGAGAGAGATATACTGTCACAATCATCTAATTAATAAAGAAATCGTTTCCTATATAATACTCTTAGAGGGAACGATTGTGACCTAATATGACTTTTAATCTAGAATATATGTTGTCGCGTAAAAGCTTATTATAAACAATAAATGAGAGTAAGCGTCAAAAAGATTAGCACAAACGAACATCGTGACACGGGAGTTATATTTAAGATTTAAATACAATATTGTTGATTGTACAAGAATTAAGCGAGAGCCACTCGTATGTTTCAGCTTGACCTAAAAGGGTTTCGTATGTCTGTCCAGATGTCCAAAGTCCCGATGCTCTCTTCTAGAAGTCTCTTTCCTCAATCGATTTTCTAAATATTTTGAGACCAGGATCGATATTGTATAATTTTGTTGGTGAAGTTATGAGTAAAAACATAACAAAATAACTCCGTTTTATGTGTAATAGCGAGATCTACAGTTCTTATTTGTTATTATTTCAAAATAGAATATGTTGATTATTAAGACATACGTATATTTATTTATAAATACAATTAATTATATTAGATTACAAGAAATAATTCGTGAAGGTGTATACGTACGTACGTACGTACGTAATTGTAAAGTTTGATTATATTTATTTTTGCCATAAATATTGTTACGAAGAAAAACATTTTTTTTATTGCATTAATATTATTATAGTGTGTCAGTATAATTTAAAACCATTAAAAATATATAAAGCTTATTCAAAATTGTTTCCATAGCCTGCCTACAGTATCTTAACCGTTGTGACCAATCAATAACATCAAGCAGTCTTTCTGTGGGAAAATTGTTCACTGCCAATAGTATGGATTGTTTCAGGTATTCCAAATTATTATGGCATATAAAGCAACCCTTACTCTTACTTTCTAAAACTGACCATAAATTATAAGCCAGTAGATTAACATCAGGACTAGATGACAGCGAGTCTTCAGTTCTCATGAAGCCCGGAATTATGTTTCTTACCAAGATTGCATAGATCGAGCTTTATGACGCGGCGCTGAGTCCTACTGAAAGGTTGGTTACTTCTTGGAAATTCTTGTTTATTGAACATTATATTCTTACATATTGAACATTATATTCTTCTTATAGTTACCCACCTTCTCAAGAATATCTTGATACACTTACGCCAATGTTACGATACCTTTTTCATATATATGGCTCAGTCACTCCTTCATACGTAATATCCCATCAAACCATCACCGAAGTTTGATTACTCGATTTACTCTGTTGACTTATTGGGCATTTGAGCTTTCAGCATAAATACGGTCACTTTGTTTGTTAAAGTTTTGCTTAATTGTAAGAGTATTTCTTCAATTTCTATCCCTTATTGCTTTGAGCGCCTTTATCAGACGGATACTACTTGGACGGCCAGATCTTTTTCTGTCACAAACAGAGGACAATTATTTTACCTATCAATAGCCCGGTACTCAAATATTTGACTAACACCAAGAGTTTGGAAGATTTTAAAAAGTATATTTGGCTCTATAACTACTTCATGTAATGCAATTACAGCGATTCGGTTTTCTTTATCACCAATGCAGTGGCCATTTCAATGTAACGTATAAAAATGGCAGATTCCAAATTTAAAAGTATTATTTTGTTTATTTTTAATTGTTATAGTATTTACGGCCAGAAAAAGTATTTTCTAATTTCGAAGGATTTTTCAATAACAAATTTTAAGCAGTTAAACTCTTTAACGGGTCAGATATCTCTCTTTTCATCTAAGTATGAGCAGTTTCTCAAGTCGAGTGTACTTTATCAAGTTGTAAAACGAAGTGCACTAAATCAGTACACTATTTACTCGAACACTACTCTCACGTTTAAAACTGAAGTAATGAAATTGTTCATGCTGCTTCAGTTTTAAACAAGAGGTACATATATATTTAAGGCTTACTTTTGTCAACAGCTTCGTTTCACTTTCGCGCTATAACATAATTATAGTAGTAATATTAATATTGTGTGCATAAATGTAATTCGTTACATAGTACTACCTTACTATGTGCTAATGTATTATAAAATTAAATCGATTGTAGTAACGTTTAATTTAACGTAATGTATTTTATATTTTAATGCCTTTTCAGTAGTATTTAGAACCGGCAGTACAAAATATCATAATAGCAAGTACTTATTTCATCGACAAATTCATTGAACATACTCACTTTCAGTTTCAGCTCAAAAGCTGCCAAGTTATTTCGCAGTTATTACTTATTAAAGTTCTATATGTCAGCTCCACCTAAATGTACATTTTACATATTAGGAGGCTTAGCAAACGCCTCCACATATTTTTCATACCATAGTCTCATACCAAAATAGGATGGACTGTAACTAATAGAAATTAAAATATATGTATATATAAGCATATATAAAAATTATACTCTACGTAAGAAACCTTTGAATCAATCTCCTAAATATTCGTTTTGGTAGTTCGGTAACTAAGCTAAAATGCTAAACAGAACGTTCAAGTCATGTTTAGGCACGCGTGATCTATGCAACTCTGCGCAAGCGAAACGCGTTGATGCTAATGATACTGCTTAGCAGTATTTTTTCATTACGAAAAAGAAATTTTACATTAAAATTATTTATAAAACCAAGTCTTGTAATGGTTATTACGCTTTCATTTTATTTACTATTTCTTTCTGCTCAGACTTAAGAACAGACAGCTATTGTAACCTAACCATAGGCAGCGGGTTTAATAATTCATACCATTGACACCAGGTATTAAGTGACTCTAACAGAATATTTTGTAGTCCGTCCGTCCGTCCTAAACCGACTAGACGTTCAATCATTCAAGGATTGTACTAAATTGTTATTTTACTTTGAAGTGATTTAGTCCACTGAGAGGGGTAATTGGTGAAAAACTCACCGATCATGGAGCCGACTGATCGCGTGTATAAATTAGAACGTATTGTGGAAAAAAAACGATTTATAATATGATTTTTAGATACTAAATTCTTTGCGTTTTTAAACAATTTGTTTTTTAAAACGTTTCTTATAGATAGTAATATAAATTTCTTATATTCATATTAATATTTTTTATACATGTTAATATAAGTCTCTTATATTAAATAACTACTATTTGTATTTGCTATATTCCTTATTGTTTCCTGATCAGATAGGTGGTGACGCAGCTTAAGAAAATTTTGAAATATAAATGGTTACAAATGTTTTGCCGTCATTGAACGGATAATAACCCAAAAAAATTTTATCGTTTAATTTAAAGTTAGTTCATGTTATAGTATATATCCATAAAGCTGATTTTCATTCAATGTAGTGTAGATTGCTGGTTGTCCTAATTGTGGTATTTCCAACATATTTGATAAGGTCGGTATTGGGTATTGACAAGTACTCTTGACTTGATCTATAGATTTTATTAACAAAAACATTTATGGAAAACATGTGTATTAACCCTTGTTTAGGTAAATACAGGATTATTAAAATCACTGAAGTAAATTTATTTAAACGTACAAAATCTTTTATTTTTATTGGATTTCTAGTAATTTGTATTGCGTAAATAATATTTTCAATTATACAAGAAAATAATATTACAAAAATTACTTAAATAGTTTTTCAATTACTAGTACACAAACGAGTTCTGACAAGTTCGACAATATTGTATATCCAGTTTTATTAAAGTTCTTTGAAGCAAGCTTTGGAAAATTAAATAATATTTTTTACAGAAAAATTAATCAACCTTACGAAAAGCTGTTTTTTCCTTTAGACTTATACGGAATATATGAAAAGAAAATTATTATCTAAATATAAGAAGGATAAAAATGTTATATGAATAGCAAATATTATATATTTTCATTTAACAAGTATTATTAAGTCTAGTATTCAGCTACAGACTATTAAAGTAATAGAGCATTATTTATATTGTTTTCATTGTCATTATGGTTTAGAGTACAATAAGGACTCCTACATAGGAGTATATAGTAGCAAAAAATGTATAAGTGGGATTTGAAAACAGAAGCTAAAACAAATGTTTGCGAAATAAATATTATTTCGCAATCCAGCTTACATATTTATCAGGAAGCATGTTCAAGCAAAACTAAAACTAGTTAGCATAACAAATATTAGAAATAATTTAAAGCTTAGCTCGTGCAAAATAAATTTAAATGGTTTGCTCTTAGTAGATATAATATCGCTCTGTAGTATCTAGAGTAGTCTCGAAGGGAACCCAGGTTTTTTAATCATCTTAGTAAGTAGTCACAGTTACCCTCCATTACTTTTAAATGTATAATATAGATAAGAAAGTTTTGGTTCAATCAATTCAATAATAATTTGATAGTGATTAGTAAATTTAAAGCTTCATTGCTTGTCATTTTAAATCTATTTTTAAGTACAAGTCAGATTTTACGGAGCCTTATACGGATTATTCGGCTTCCAAAGGAATTAAAATAAATTAAAATCTATATATTGCTTGTGAGATCAACATCCAGTCGAAAGGAGTTATTAACATTATGAGGATTATTTAAGAAAAACATCTGTCATTCTTTTGAGTAATTTTAAAATTTAATTATTTTTTATAGGGTAGGAGTAATAGTTTGAGCACCCGACTTATTGTATTAAGAATGTTATATTTCTTATGCACGTAACAATACTACACCATGGAAGAGAACAATTAAATGGAAACACTATATCAATACCTCTGGGATGTACCGCTGTGAAAATTGATTTTCCATCCGATGGTAAAAAACTGTTATTTCTTTTTTCTTAATATAATATTGACATAAAATATATGTTTCTACAAATATTTATAAAGATGTTTCGTTACCAGGCTATTTTATAAACCATTAATTTTCTAATTATTCTTTAAAAAATGCTTTTATAACAGTTGTTGTATTTTCTATCCCAATTATTATTGTCCTAATAAGAGACCAAGTAACTTGTGAATAAACTGATGATTTCGTGATCGAAGTGGCACGGTGCAGTTTGATATCGCTTATTTCAAACTGAGTCTATGGTATGGTATATATCGATGAAGTTGTTGTCATTTGGCTACAGATTGCCATATATATTGGCATAGGCCTCATAATTTTGTTAGTTGCAACGTTTACTGAAAAGGTCGGTCGGTCGGAAGGTCGATAGATGGCAGTTTATCTTGGTTTGATCCATATCATTTATTGAATCTGTTTATTACCCAATATCTCTACTTTAGCTTAATACAGGATTATTTAAATCATAATCAATATACCGAAATGAATTCATTTCATCATAAAGAATATTTTCGTATTATCCTAAATTCAAGAAAATAAGCTAAAAATAGAACTATTCTAAAACCTTGTAAAATATTTCAAAATCAAATAATGTGAATGTGAATTCTTGATATTGATATATATTTTTTGAGAAGAGAAAGAGATGTAAACTGAATGTTATCCAGTACTCAATAAAACTTTACAAGGTTTTAATTTATACTTTACTTCTTTCGTGTTTTAATCAATTATACATAAAATTTTACTTGTTTCTTAATACGCATATTTGGATAATAATATTTTTTTAATGATATTATAGTATGTGATTTTAAACATTTATTTATATTTTTCTTCAAATCTATGTTAAATCTTATAAGTGTAGGTCGGATTTAATAAAAACTTTATAAGATAATACAACAGGGAAGAATACCGACTTCCAAAATTTTTAGAGATTTCTTAGTATTTTTGACACAAAAAACTAAAGTAATATAGAGCAAGTTAAAAATAAAAGCAAAAATCTAAATTAGTTTATGCATAGTCTTAGTTTTTTAATATAGAATGTATGACGTACTGAAATATATAATTCACATCCCAGGTAAGCTATTAATTTTTGAATGTTTAATTTTGTATATGAAATTGATCAAAACCTTGTCAAACTGAGGTTTGTCAGAGAGATTACAAAGCAAATAAGTGTGGAGTGTATGTTTGTCTCGGCACGGCTCGCTGCGTGTTGAACGTGACCGGAATAACTGTCGTGCAATTGATATGTTTCTTTTTTATTCACTAGTTAGTAGGTCTAGTTTGTAACACAATTTACTTTAATTTAAAGATATAATCCGGTACCAGGTAGATAAAGAATAAATAATTGTAATTTATCTTCGTTTTTCAAAGATTTCATTGCTATTGGTTCTTATGTAAAATTATTGCTAAATATTTATTGATTCATTTACTATATTTAGAATTTTCGAATAGTTAAAATGTTTTATATCATTAAAATTATCAATTTATTGAGACGTTACAAGTTAATGCAAATCTCACAACAATATCTCTCTAAATATAGTAATAACATAATTAATTTAATACTTTAAAAGAAGATTTCAAAAGACTGCTCAAGAATGTCACATGCCACTGTATTATCTATACGTGAATGTTATTTCTATTTTGTATTTTTAATGCTGTTGTCTAAAATTGTATTCTAAGATTGTGTAAATCATTTCACTGTAACTTTAATAATAATGTAAAGAGCAACATATTATACAGTATAGAAACGTACTTATGTTATGATTATTACTTACTACATCTCACATTATTATAAATACCTAGCAAAGTCTAACGTTGACCTTGTTTGTATCAGAATGTTACTAGATGACTGATTGGTCTTTCCATCTGTCTATGTAGCCCCCTATATTCGTATATATTATTATTGTGGCAAAAATATTAGTTCAATTAATATTAAATAAAGTCACCAGTTATGTGGTTATAATTGATTCAAAATCGAATTTCATTTGTGTTTTACGTTAACTAACTGAAGAAAAAACCTTATAATTTTAATTGTTATGAACTTTAAAATTTTCTTGTATTTTTTCAATATTATATTGCATATTAAATATAAACTTTAATACTAGTAAATATTCAGATAAAAATCCACATAATATTTTATTAAAACTTTCATAAAGTAACGTTTTACAGTTAGACATGTCACAAAAAATAGAAAAAGTCATTTTTAGTACTAACCACCGCCATCATCTTATTTGATATATAATTGAATGAATTGTATCTTAGTAGAAATAGTATAACTAAATAGATAGAACAAGGAGAGAGTAGTAGTAGAGAGAGAGAGAGAGAGAGAGTTGTAGAGTGTATTTACAACATTCCTGAGTACTTCAGTCTGATTGTCTGTTCCTAAATCGTGTTGAATGTAACCAACGAACTGTGAAGGTATTCGCTACAGACATTTAACATCACCTAAGAACAAATCTTCAAAGTTCCTATTAATAAATAGAAAAATATTACTATTTTACATTCTTTCAAAACATTTTTTATTTATTTTGTATATAGAAGTCTTGACTATATGATCATAAACGCTCAATTTAAAACCTTAAGAAAAATGAACGTTGGCAAAATGTATGAACAATGTCGGTTTGTTTTTAACTTAACCGCTAAGGAGTAAAAAGGTTTAATGAAACTTCATATTAAAATCGTTTATTAAAAATCAACCTAAAAACTTGCTCGCCAAAGCGGATTTAATAAAGGTTGTATTTTAATTTTAGTTTAATATTAATATAATTGTATTGAGTATTGGTTGTATTTTAATTTTAGATGTCAATTAAAGACTGCTAATATAAAACAAAAAACTGTTTCATTTAAATTTGTGAACTATTTTTCAGTTGGTTAAAGTCTTTAAACTTTATTAAAATAAGTATTGATTGGAATACATTAATATTAAGTTATATTTTATTATTTTCTATGATTATTATGATCTTTGGTTCTCTAAACATAACATTATTCAGGTTAAAATATAATAATGTCAATTCGATAATCTGTTAATGGAATTTGCGAGCACTCTTCTTGAAACACTTTTCAAAGCGAGAGAAATACGAGCCCTTTTTAGCGTTTTACTTTACAGCGTTTAATAGCAGATAATGACGGGAAAGACTAACTTGAATGGTGATCTCTTTTTACTTGACTACTGTTACTCAACTACTGCTGTCCTCTTTAATGACCTGAGCAGCTTAATTTATTTGAACTATAGATAATGTAAACCTTATCTGATTATCGTAAAACAACTATACTAGCTATAGAAGTGAGTGCATAATTATCTACTTAGTCCTCATTTGGAAACGATCGTCATGTAATCATTACTGATTTCATCCCTTTTTTGTTACCTTTCCTATTTTATTATACCTTTGTTATTACTTTTACAGTTATAATTAATTACAATTAGTAGAACGTGTAGTATTATAATTCTGTATTGAATATTAAAAGAATCTCAGTATCAAGCAAATTATTACATATAGAGACGATTAATTTAACGCCATCCAGTTGATCTTACTAGATTTTATATCTTCTCTCTTAGCCAGGATTTATTTTGTTAAGTATTTTGATTTCATACGTTTTGTGACAGATAATTATAAGACAGTAGCAAATCAAAGGTGAATTATTATTATTTTTATTTTAATAAAATATTTTAAAAGGGTTCAACATATATAAGTATACTATCGAGTAATTGTATATTTTACTCGCAAAAGATTCAATGTTTGATGCACCTGTATATATCATATCCCGTTTAATTATTCTGTTTCATCTGCAGTCTCCTTAAATGTAGCTCTCTATTCTGTACAAACATTTAATTATAGTTAGTTTATTAATAATACAATTACATGCTTAGGAGACAGATCATCTACCAAATATTTCAGTGTATTACAAAATATATGTGTAACTGAGTATTAGAGCAGATTGATTGATGTAAACAAAGGTTGTCAGGACAGACCATTACTCATACACTGACAGTTTGATCTTTTGGCATCGGTTCAAACTAAGAAAATTCCTCTTTGATTTGGGATCGCTGAGATATATATAAATACATTCATTAAAATGAATTTGTCCTATACTGATAACTAGATATTGTCGCTAATTTCTTATATTAAAAACTTAAATAACCCACTGAAATAGAAAAATATTTTATTATATTCTTATATTCTTAGTGAATTCTTATTAGAAACACATAACCATTTATTAAAATAAGACAATAAATACATATAATCTATCAATGATCTATCAATAATTAAAAAACTTACTTTGAAAAAAATTCTTTAATAAATATAAAAAAGACAAGAATAAAGGAAACGACAACTAATGAATTCAATTTACTGTAAGTGTCGCAACGTTTGATACTGAATATTTTAAAGTTAAGTATGCCAACTTTAATTATACTGTAAGTATGACAAATTTTAATTTATATTATTGTTATTACATAGCTTTAAAACTAGTACTTAAACGAAACATAGAATCTATTTGATTTATTTATTAATAATAAATTAATAAGTCGTATCTGATTACATAAGATTAGTACAAAATTGCTATATATCGAGCTTTATTGCATACCTCGAATCATTTTTTTTTATTACACTATAGTAGTAATGACTGGAAAAGTGAGTCAATCCCGTAGTACCTGTGAGTATCCTGCATGTTGTCGCGGACTATAATCTATTATTATACTAAATCTCGTAAAAACTGACGGATTAAAAAATACACAAAAGAATTAAAAAACACATTGTTATATGAGAAATCTTTACAATTTTATTTCATACTTTAATGTCAGAAGCATTACAGTATTTCATTAGACACTACAGTTTAGTTTGTCAGATTTATGAGTACATTATCCATAGGGTAGTGGATTCATGTCCTTATTTAATTAATGAATCTCTTAACCTTTATTTAATTAAATAATAATTTATAATATTGAAACACTACGATGGACCATGTACTTGGAATGATTTAAACCAAGCATGTACCGTATCTTAAGTCGAGTGTATCTTATCAAATTATATAACAAATGCTCAAAAAAAGGTTTTTGAAAAGTGATAACAAAAAAACATTATATTTAAAAATAAAAAAGCATATTTATAAATAATATCCTGTTTTGACTTACTTCTTAGTATTTAGTTATCGTAATAGGAGATATTATTTGAAATTATCTGAGATTTCTAATATGTGGTATACTGTGGGCCTAGACATCGAGACTATCACATAAAAAGAAGATAATGAGTGGTTACAATTCAAGAAAAACACTCTTATTATTTGTTAATTTTATTGTTTTTTTTTTCAAATATTACGTGGCCACATTATTATTGTTACGGAGTATTCAATCTCAAACATATTCAAATCAGTAATAATTTACACCCTAACATTTTCAACACTTGTTTGCAGTTAGCTTTCTCATTTCGATATTTTGATATCCATTAACATTAAAGAGAGAAGTCATCTCATAAAATCTTTAAAGTATCATAGTGTATTTTTTATAAATATAAAGTTTTCATAAGTACCAAAAGAATAAGTGCTTATTCTTAGTAGACTTTAGAAAACTGAAATTAAACAAATACTTAAATTATTAATCAGAATTTTACAAAATCTCTGTAACTCACTTGGTCCATTTAAAACTTGGATGAGGGATAAGTTTCTGTTAGTTAATTATAGTATTGTTATCCTGCATGCAAATAATGCAACCGACCTACGAGTAGCTAGCAACTAAGAAGGTATATAAAAATCTTTAACATTTTTAATTGTTACATTATCATGTCTAAATATGTATAATGACTATAGTATAACGTTTATGTATTGTCTGTAATTAGATATATAACATACGTATCATAATAATGTCATATTAATTATAACATATCTTCAATATTCGCTTCTCATGACGATTATATAATTTCATTCCTTCACATACAAACTTTGTAATACACACGGGTTATTTAGTAAATATGAGATTCTGTTTAAAGTTATTCCTTTATACGAGGATCGTATTCACATCTATACAAGTTATGAGACAGGTTCATCCACAGTTTGCGTCTTAATACGTGACTTATCTTTGTGTTTCTTACTTAAACAGCATGATTCATGTTTCGCTAATACGACCTTCAAATTAAAATATACATTAGATTTATGAAAAAAATACTACTATAACATATGTATTTTAATCACTAATATAAATACTCTAACAGCATTAGCACACGATTATATATACAAAATAAATTTATTTATTTATTTTATATTTATAAATATTTTAATTTATTTAATTTATAATATTAATAAGGGAATAATATCAGGAATAGGCATAAGCTTGTTAAACCTAAAGATATAATAGACATCTGTTTAATTTACCTAAATTAACGAAACACATGGTAGTTGGTGATTTCTTAACTGTATCTTAAAATGAAAATTAAATTAAATTATTGCCTATACTTACTAATTGTCACTAGTCTTATGGAAAGTTTAATATAAAAGACCAATTTAACACAATGAATTTCCCGATACATTGCGAACAAAAGTTAGTTATGTAGAAACTAATGATAAAACTTTTTCACACTTCATCAGGCTAAGAGATTGTCATGAACACAAATAACAGATTTTTATTTAGGTATACCTACTAACTAACTGGTACATTGATCTGGAATCATTTACCAAGAAAATGTTGCATTGTTTTTGAGTTTATCAACCTTTAATATTAATAGGTTTTAAAACTTCGCTTTGGTTATACATTCAATAATATAAGAAATATAAATCTTGAGAAATTGTTTTAATATCCTAACAACTGTCTAAAGATCGCATTTTTTGATATTCTGTATATCGAAGTAATAAAATAAAAATCAACAGTTATAACTTAATATGTTACTAGATAAAAAATCTTTAGTATGTCTTTAGGAAAATAGCGTTGGTAACGTCAGTTAGTTGATCTTTGGTAAAAAAAAAGTAACCGCAATGAAAATGAGTTCGGTTGTGAATAAATTTAACTTAATTTTTTCATTTATTTATTTTTTAAGAAGACAAAGTTATTTGATTTTATTTATTCATCAGTTACTTTTACATTTAGTAATTAAGAGATAAAATAATGTCTTTAAATAACAATGCAATCTAGAAGCATTATGTCTATGATGATGTGGAAGTATTATTACGTGAGTTGTGGATTGTGTCACTTAAGCGCTGAAAAATATTTATATTTGCTTGAAAACATCTCATAAATACTACTAAGAACTTAAGAATTGTAAACCATTTTGTGACCCGTAATTTCTACAATAAGCAATGCTAAATTGTAGATAGCTTTACTTCACAAAAAACATATTTTTCATTACGACGTGACTAATTGGATATGGAATTGTGCTCTAGTTTCAGAGGAATTACTATGGACAAACAAAAACTAAAACGTAGAGAAATCTGACTACAATTGGCATGTATGTGTGTGTTGATTAAAAAATGTATGAACTCGATCTGTCGCTCCAGTGACGGCGTCAGACGTCCAGTCACTATTTCCTCTCCACTTTCTACACTCAATTAAACATTGAAAACACTCTGCTTTGTCCGTATAAAAAACTCGACGGACTCGTCCGTCCGGTTAACAGACTCTTCTGCATTGTCATCTAGTACCCGCTAGTGACAACTTTATAATAACGTGTTAAGTGGTTGCCTAATTCGGTGCTTTAATTTTGATATTGATCATTTTTAATAATTAAATTTACCATGTTAATGAACAATTGAAATACAGGTGAATGTCGATTTGAAATTATTTAATCTGAACAATTATTATAAAATATCAAACATTGGTTATTTTTTACTTTTAATAAATAAACTGCATTTTAAGCAATTATTTGTTTTTAATATGCAGTTCATTTTAGTAAAACTTTTTAACATTTTGTTTTAAAAAGTTTCATAATAATATATTATCTCATTATCTAAAAATTAGGAACTTAAATCATACATAAAGTCTTTAAGTGTATTTTATTATATATAAACTCTCGCTCCGATAAATTCGTAGAAGAAACTTTTGTATACGAATATTACTTAAAGTTCATTTGGTAGGGTTACTTCAAATTAAATACACCGTACTTGTAGACTGAAGATTTACATAAATTTGACAAATTTGTTCTTTTATTCTTCATTTTGGTTTACAACCAGTTTGGGAAGTATTATAAATTGAAATTGTTATCATATAACTATTTTATATATTTACCTTCACGTAACCGATTTCATGCAGGAAGAATTCAAACTACAAAGAAATATCTTACATACGGTAACGTGTCTTTGAAATATACACGTGCTCAAATATATACTAGATATTCAAATACGAGACAGTGTAAAATAGCAAGAGGAGGAAACTCAGGTATTCGCTGAAATGTGATAGTCAGATAATTTTATTGAAGTTATAATAGAAATACGAATATTCAAGTTATTTAAATAGAAGCACGACTCTGGTTTGCAGAACGTGACGTATTGGGTAACTTAAGTTTAGGTATCATGCTGCTGTTTTATTATTCTGTATGTTTTCTTTCATCATATTTTTTTATCTAATAATAAATAAAGTGATAATAATATATAATTGTAATTTTTTTAATAATTTAAATACAATTAAGGGGTTATGTATGTAACAGTAACAAATAGTAGTAAGAGCCGAGTTCGTACATCAGTCAATAGCGAAAATATATTTGTAGAAATTATTGTTAATTTGTATTGTTTAAACATTTTAATTATTTATTTATAGTTAATATCATATTATATAACTATATGAAGTATATACTCGCATGTACCTCTAAGTATATGTATAAATATATTGGTATATTATTTTAATTTTATGTAGTGTGCATCTACTTCAGCCTCTTACCAACACCACAGCTGTCTGTAATCTTTAGTTTTAGGGTTAATACAATTAAGTTTAAATAATCAAATAAATGTATACTGTCTTATTGTAATTTATTTCTTTATATTGTTTATTTTCTTTACTCGAGTGGAAGAGAATGCCTGTAGCATTAATCTGCACTTTGTACCATGTTTTGTCTTTTACCAGTTATTATTTTTCTTGTAATAAAGTCGTTTAAAACAGTGTTATTTACTGTATTTTTAACTTTAAAATTAAAAACTTATAATAGAACACTCGTTTAGTATATATTTCAGGAATCTATTTTTTCCAGCCTCAATTCAAGTAACATAAATTTTACTTAAGTTAAGACCTTAAAGACATTATATTGATGAAGTCCTTATTGAAAGTGAGATGACAGAAGTGGCTGTTAAATGACACACATGGACCAATAATTTAATTATCCGAACAAAGCAGTGTTTTCAATATTAAAATAAGTATACAGATTCAATCCTGATGGGACAGTTGACTAACGTTTCTGACTGCTGGAGTGATGTCTGAAGTTTTTTAAATTTTTACATGGTATTTTTTTATACACGTTAATTTGATGATCTATTTTTATTTATTATAACTAATAATACAACATTAAAAGCTTACTTGGACAGATATAGGTGTTTTTAGGCAAAAAAGCCTTTCTCCTCTGAAATAAATTGCTTTACCTGTATATGTTTTTTTTTCTCTCTGTGTGGTGTACAATAAAGTACATTCTTTGTCTTATAAATAAATAATTATGTAATATATAATTTACTATATTTAAATTAAGCTTATTTTATTCGTATACAGATTGTTGCGCTGTAAGACTTGATAGTAATCGCGTTAAAACATGTCAGTAACCCACGCTTTGATATCATAACAAATGCTAGCGGGGAGGGAGCGTCCTCCGATAAGATGCCTCTTGAAGTGCATTCATTGTGAACGAGTGATTACACACGAACATGTCATTATATTCTCGTTCCTTCTAAATAGCCTTTATTACAGAATAAATTTAATATTTTAATATATCATTTAAATATTTGATTTCTTTATGATGGAATTAAATTCTTGCAAAAGTTTCATATCTCTATTTGACCTGTAAATTTATTAAAATAAGTTGTCATTTGTATATCAGAAGCATTATGTTTGCTTGTTTATTAGTGCTTTTAGAAATTCAATTCAGTTAGGTTTTTGTGAATCGAGATTTTGTAAATGAGATTGTATAATTTTCAACTGTAGGACTTTCTCTTGGATTATCCACATGTGTGTGGTATGGAAAATTCTGATATGGACCATCCTATTCCTATATGTGTATTTGTTTTCCTTATTAAATATTTTAACAAATAATTTATAGATCAATATACGTAACTATTATTAGTATATCGTTTTCAAAATCTGAAGTTTTTAAAAGAAAAAAAAAGAACATTTTTTTTACCAAACGGGTCAATGAAACCTATACAATACGTAATCAAAAAACTACAATTTGACTCTACCAATTTAGAAAGAATGAAAAATTTAAAGGTTTCGGTAATCTGGTAATGTGGTTGTCGCAAATACTAAGAAGTAATTAGCTAAAATGTCTTCCTTTATTATTCCTTAACGTTTCTGGGATATAATTTTTTGTTCAGAACAAAACTAGCCGCATCGCTGTAGGCGCACGACAAAGAATAGCAAGATACGCTTGTGTCCATAAGTTATATTCAAAAATTAATAATAATTAAATTATTTTGATAAGGTAGACAGATGTTTTATTTCATCGCATTCTTATATTTATTTTTACTCATTTAATCCTACATGTTTTTAAAATTAGAAATAATTCATGCTAAGCTAAAGCGTCTTAAAATTAAACCAACTCTATAATTTTGATTACAGGAATTTGTTTGCAATGTATTTAATTATATTTATTTTAAAAAATCAATTTTGTGAATTCGAACCGTGGATAAAAATACTTAAAATACAAACAACAAGTTGAAAATTTACTTTATATATTAATAAGTGAATTAATACTTAAAGCATATAAGTTTCAAACTTTAAAGTTAAAGTAATTAAGGTACTAATATTATTTAAACACAATTTTCACAATTATGATTTGGTGTCACGAAGATTGAAAATATATTGCGGTAATTTATTAATAAGAATAATCCTATGGCATTTATTTTCCTGATTCTTAGGATTTAGTAAGTAAGAAAGTAGATTGTCGGTATTCTGAAGAGATTATATTGGTATTGGTATTGGTAATGTGTGTTATTGCATAATGATGTTAATATCATAAAGTAAATATTTTAATATATTAACAACTGTTACGTAGAAATTTCATTTCTGTAGTAATTTAAATAATTAGCCACATATCCTAATTTTTATGATGTTTGTCTGTGATTAGGTTCACTAATTATCAAGAAATTTACAAGAATTTAATAGTCTGTGACATTTTGTATGGTCTTATAAATTAGATGTTGCCAGCTTAGGAATAGGTTAGCTTTGGGTTTCTCGAATTTTAATACTATCTTATTATTTAGATTTAGTCTTATTCTTATGTTATAAGTTATATAAATTAATAGCATACTGCTGTTTATTACAAAAAATTTGATAACATTCGTTTCAGATGTTTAGATGCTGTAGGCAGCATCTAAACAACGTTGTCATATTCATATATTTAGATTATATTAAAATATCGTGAATTAAAAGTGCTTATTTGTTTCTAAGGCCATACAGTTCTTTAGTTTAAAATAACGAAATTAAATATTTTCATTTCTAATAATTAACAATTTAACCTCATTTAGTTTGACGTTTTGCGTAGGGTAGTATCACTATTCGTATTTTTTGTGTAGAATTCAACGTTACGACCTTTGTATCGAGAGAATTTCCGATATTTCTTATTTAAATAACTTTTTTTAATGCTATATGTTGCATAATAACGAACTATTGCGCAGTGTACACGTTAAATTTTGTCTCCCGTAACAAAAATAGTTATCACATATAAAGTTTTGTTTTTCTTAGTGATTTTGTGAAATAGCATCGAGTTATATCATAAGTGAACTTAAGTGCGATTTAAATTGCAAAGAAGTCAATAAACTTGGACTCAGTTGCTTTATGTGCGGGGAGTCGTGTCGTTTGATCATTTTGTTTATTTGTTTTCTACCGTCTTCATAAAATATGGAATGTAAACATTGTTCGACAACTTTGAATATGGAAGATTTATTAAAATGCTCTGTATGTCAGGGGATTTATCATTATTTATGTGTCGGCATGAATGAATCCGAATTTAAAAAAATTCTCCCAATGAATAAATGTAAGTGGAAATGCCCGACATGTAAACCGTCAAAAAGACCTAATATCAGCCCAAAATTAACATCGGGCTCAGGTAAAATACATGATGACCCAAGCCAACCTCAGTCACTGTTTCAAACTGATGCTAAATCATTGATTTCATACTTTGATGATCGTTTGAATGGTTTAGAATGTTCAATAAATTCATTTAAATCCTTGATTACTGACGAATTTAAGAAACTTTCTGATGCCGTCAGCATGTGGTCAACAAGGATAATTGCAGTGGAATCTTCTATGGTTTCTGTGACTGAGAGGTTAATTGAATTGGATAAAGAGATCAAAGGGGTTGATGACATCAAATTAGAACTCGAGGAATATAAATCAAAGGTCAGGGAATTTACGGAGTATAAGGATAGGAATGACCAGTGGGTGCGTCGTTCGAATATTAAAATTAATGGAATTCCACAGAAGAACGGTGAAAATTTAAATCAAATAATAAAAAAATATTGCAACTAAATGTGGGTATGCTTTGAATATTGATTCCGATGTTGATTTTGTTACAAGAGTTGCGGTCAAAAATGATACTTCTGATAATAAAATAAGACCTATTATCGTTAAAATGCAGTCAAGATACAAAAAAGATGATTTCTTAACATTATTGCGCAAGCTTAAGAGTTGTATGGCAAAGGATATCGGTTTTACCGGTATTCAAGGCAATAATAGAATTTATTTTAATGATCATCTATCTACGAAAAATAAATTTCTACTCAAAAGAACGAAACAGATTGCAAAGGAAAAAAAGTTTACTTTCTGCTGGGTCCGGAACTGTACAATAATGGTACGACGCAACGAACAGTCACCTATTATTCACGTAATATCAGAGGAATCTTTAAACAAGATTATAAAGGTGATAAGCGAAAATTGTTGTTTTTATGTTTTATTACTTGTCTTTATTTGTTTGAGTTGATGTGTATTGCGGGCTGCTTGATTTACAATTTGGAATGTATGTTGGTTCTATTTAAATCTACTCAAAATTATTTATACGAATTTAAAAATTATATTCTTAATTTAACTTTTGTTTCACGGAGTTATATTAATTCTACGTTTCTTATTTTCGGGCTAGAATCTCGGTACAATATTTTTATAAAAATTGTCACGGTAGTTTGTAATCAGCGTTTAATTATTGATTTCTTTAATAATGGTACTTAACATCTTTTATCAAAATGTACGCGGGTTAAGGTCAAAAACTAAAACATTTTATAGTAATGTATTACACGTGGATTATGATATAATTTGCTTAACTGAAACCTGGCTATTGCCAGGAATCTTTGATGGGGAACTGTTTGACTCGCGATACATTGTTTACCGAACAGATCGTAATTATGAACAAATAAATATTACGAGGGGGGGTGGTGTCCTCATAGCTGTCCGTCGTGGCCTGGCAGTGAGTATGTTGAGATTAATACCTTTACCTCTTTTATACGATGCCGACGTAACTTGTGTACACATTGTATTCAAACAAATATCACGAACATAATTGTTGAGACTATATTGTTGTTACTTCCCACAAACACACAGTCAGGGGCCAGCACAGCTTTCGTTATACGAACATATTTCAAATTTAAAATTAAATTATCCTAATGATAAGTTTTTGGTTATTGGTGATTTTAATATGCGATTTGCTGAATGGTGTTCTGGGCCGGCTATTTCTTCTACTTTAAATAACTCGTTGCTATTAGTAAATGCCCATGAAGATAGTTTAACTTCACAGCTGTATGATTTTATGTGTTTTAATGGTTTTGCTCAATTTAATTCTGTGAAAAATATCAATAATAGGCAACTTGATTTAATAATATCTGACATTTCATGTTCGGTATATCGTGTTAGTCCTTTATCATTACCAGAGGACGCTCATCATCCTTCTTTATGTATCGATGTTACTACCCAACTTGATCTACGGTGCCTACGGCCAGCAACGCGTTTGATACGTTGTTTTGGAGCTGCTGATTATACCGGAATTAATGATATGATGGCCAGAACCGACTGGGAAGAGCGTTTAGCTTCAGAGGACGTTGAATCAGCAGTGAGTACTTTTTATGATATTACCAATGAAATAATTGAGCTTAATATAACTGGGTTTATTTCTAGAAATGATAGGTATCCAACTTGGTTCAATAAAAAATTAATAAAAATTATAAACAAAAAAATTAAAAAGCATAAAAAATGGAAAATGTATGGTAGAATTAAGGATTATTTAGAGTATTCGGTTTTACGAAGTCAAGCAAAAGAACTTGAAAAAACCTGCTATAAATCTTTTATTGATCGAAGTGAGAAAAATATATCATTAAATTCTAAAAATTTTTGGACATATAATAAATCTATACGTAATTCCAATGAAATACCCGATGAACTGTACTTAGGTAACACTCATGTTACGCACGGTCAGAATATTGCCGACCTTTTTAACTCATTCTTTTTTTCGGTATTTGAACCAAGTCTCAATAATAATGTACTCACTGAAAATATTAAAAACAATAATGATTGTATCATTGATAGAATAATTATAAATGAAATAATTGTTGAGAGGTATCTCAAATCAATTAAAACGGATAAGGGAGCGGGGCCAGACGGGATTCATCCTATCTTTTTAAAGCAGTGTAGCAAGACATTGGCTAAACCACTTTCTGTTTTATTTAATCTCTCTCTGAAGACTGGTACGGTGCCTATAATGTGGAAAAAATCTATTATTGTCCCTATTTTTAAAAGTGGCGATAAACACAACATAGCCAACTATCGTGGTATTTCAAAACTTTCAGTCATACCGAAACTTTTTGAAAAAATTGTTTATGATTCATTATTCCCTGCAATTAGACCATTTATCACTGGCAATCAGCACGGATTTGTAAGCGGCCGTTCCACAGAGTCGAACTTATGTGAATTTTTAGATTTTGTTTTGAACGCTATGGATGGAGGTCAACAGGTGGACGCCGTATATACTGATTTTTCAAAGGCTTTTGATAAAATTAATCATGGTTTACTTGTAAAGAAACTAGAAAACATTGGTATACACGGCGATCTTCTGAGGTGGATGAAATCTTATTTACGTGATAGATCACAGGCAGTGGCAGTTAAAGGTTATACGTCGAGCTTTATACCCATAACTTCTGGAGTCCCCCAGGGATCTCACCTCGGTCCATTGCTCTTTAATATTTTTATTAATTCTATAACAGATTGTTTTAAAAATTCGAAAATAATTCTTTATGCAGATGACACCAAAATTTTTTCTTTAATAAAATCTTTCGAGGATTGCTAATTATTTCAAAACGATCTAAATAGGCTTCATTGTTATTGTTTGAATAATGGTTTAAAATTAAATATTGACAAATGTTTTTCTATAACATTTTCTCGTAAAGTCAATAAAATAAAATTTAATTATAGATTAAACAATACGAGTCTTAAGATAACCACTGAGGTGAGAGACTTAGGGGTAATTCTAGATAGTGGGCTTTCTTTCTCGTCTCACATTACCGCAATCAAAGCAAAAGGATACCGAATGTTAGGGTTTGTTTTTCGACAGTGTAGAGATTTTAAGAATGTAAAAACATATTTTATCTTATATAATTCGTATGTAAGACCTATTTTGGAATACGCATCTACAATTTGGAATCCAATATACTGTGTTTATAAGAATCAAATAGAAGCTATTCAGAACAAATTCCTTCGGAGGATAAACTATATTTTTGGCAGTGAGGTTATATCAGGTCCTACTCGTATGTCATTAGAGCTACGTCGTGAACATAAAGACCAAATTTTTCTATATAAATTAATTAACAATATTATAGATTCTCCTTATCTTCTTACACGTATTTATTTTAATTGTCCGAGATTGAGTGCTCGCACTAAATTAGTATTTCATATTCCAATTTGCAGAACCAAATACGCCCGTAATCGTTTCGTGACAAGAGCTTGTAATGCACACAACGAACATTATTATGATATTGATATATTTTGTTCTAAATTGACTATGTATGTATCTTTGGTTAGAAAAGTTGTTCACAATTAAGTTTTTTTTTTTATGTTTTTATGTAAAAATTAGTTCCGAGTATTATCGATTAAGTTTTTTATTGTTTGTGTATTAATATTTTAATGTTTTTTTTTTCTATCTTATTAATTTGTTGTATTTTTTTTCCATCCTTTTTGTAAACATGCTTTTAGTAAACATTTTTAATGGACACTCGCTATGTATAAATTAGTAGTGAAAACTTTTTGGCTTGTGTATATTTAAAAAAAAAAATGTTATAAATGAAATATTGTAAGCTGTATGTTTTCCAAAAATAAATAAATAAATAAATAAATAAATAATTTCAGTATTTGTCCTTTTTCAATAATTGGAGTCGACATAGGCTTTAGTATTGCTTGTGAGGCCTTTTTCCTCCATAGGGTCTATTATACATTAATATTATTTGAATAGATTACGGCGCAATTAGTGCTATTTCGTAGTTTAACGTGTATATTGTTCATTACAAGAGTCGACCTGCATGCCCTGCTTCTTAGCTGTTTGCTGTAAATGTAACTGTAGCTGCATGTGAGCTCTGCCTTTAAATGCTTGCTCCTCGTTAAATATCAAGGAGCTATCTGGTGATGAACTACTTTACATATAATTAATGTATGTATATAAATATTTGAAGATCAAGTGTTTCACTTCAGTCTTCTTGTACTGACAAACAAGGGGGCTGGGTATATGTTTTCACTTGTCCATTGTAAGTGGCGCCTAAAAATTAGAAATTAGAAATAGGAATTTAATTTAAATTATTAATATTAAGGATATTATTCAATATAAGTATATTAGTTTTTTTTTGTTTACCTCAAGTGACCCACCGCTAAATCTAGATAGCAAATTAGCTATTTTATTCAAATAAATTTAAGTAATCATTTAAATTTAAGTGTTACTAAATTGAGTCTTAAACATTAAATTGTAAATTTGATTTAAAGCGACCCACTAACACTAAATTGGAATGGTTATATAATTAATAACATAAACATAATAATATAAACAGTGAAGCTTAATTATTAAATAACATTTGTATACTATTAATAAGGTAAAATTTTAGGAATATAATATAAAACTAGGTCATAAGATTCTTAAAAGAATTATTGATAGAAAATAAAACAGACAATAGGCTGGTAACAATTCCATTTTATACATATAAAGATGCGTGTGAAAAGTATTCGTTTCTTTCGCCTCAAAAGAAAACGCTTAAATAGTATACGCTATAAGTAGAGTGCGCTTTGTTTTAAAGCCTGATGAAGTATAACGACTTGAGGAGCGTTAAAACATTGTATTATCACTGAAAATTTTACAAAATTATAAATTAGATTTGTACGTAATGATAAGACTGAAAAAATGAATAAGATGCACATATTATATGCATGTAATTAGAATCATATTCATGTAATGTGGGATTTTTACTAATTTCTTTTTTATTACCACTTTGATTGAGTTCATTATATAAATTAATAATTTTGTCACAAATATTCTCCATTTATCACATTTAATTTGAATATTTTAATGTGTTATTGTTATCCTGCAAATATTTTCAAATATCGAAACACAAAGTTAATAAGTAGTCCCACATATGAAAAACAAGATATTTATAAAACCGGAAAAAGAACTCTACTTTTATTTATATTTTTAATGGAGGATTCCTATTTCATCATAGAATGAACATTTCTATTGAAACTTTCAATATCATAAATAACACTCTGTGAGCATCTTGTGCCTTCGAGTTACGGAAATAAGATGTCATTGCTCATTCAGTAGTGAGGCCAATTGGATTTTTATAGCTAAATACAAACTTCCTAGGAATATAAAGATATTAAATTATATCATTTAGCAGAAGTTGTATAATATTATTATGTTTCAATTTCTGAATCGATATCAATATTGAAACTTTGATTTTTTATATATCTGATATTATTTTTGTGAATGTTTTTAAATTTAGTTTTTATTTTAGTTAAATATTTTACTCATCTTCTTTTGTTTAATAAATTTCAGAAGAAGTTTTAGTATAAGCTATTTAGGATATATCTTTATAGACTCAATCCTGCCCGTTGCTTTATGTAGCTATGCATTCGCATATTCTAATTCTAATTAATTAACACAACTTTATATTAATATATATATATATTTTTAATAATTATCATGTTCATTTTCAAATTGTTGACAAACATTTTTATGTGTACCACCATTATAAATTTAACAAAACTAGAATTGACGAATCATCAAAGCACTTATCTGTCACAGAAACAATTGATACTTTACTAGATATTAATAAAAAATATCTTGAATTAGAGAAAAGATGGATAGATACTACTAAAAAAAAATAAAAGATAATATTTTGTTTTATATTAAGTGGTTATATAGATAGGAAACAATTATTTGAAACAATACACAACAGGGAACATGGTAAAAATAATTGCAAAGGTTGCATTCATTCTCTTTATTGTATGCATATATTTTATAAAGTTACATATCAAATAAATATTGACTGCCCTATACATATTACATTTATAAAGTACTTATAATATTATGTGTAAAACGAAACTGTTTTCTAAAAGCTTAATTGACGAACGCACTCCTCAGGAAATATTCAGTGTCAACAGTGTCAGTTTGATCGGCTCCACCTCGCACGCAACAAAGAAAATGGTTTAGAGAGCACATTACAATACCAAGGGACTAAGTTATCGTTATACAATCATTTATAAACTTAATATCAATTGTAGTTATATTTTTATTCAGTCTTTTTAGCTAAATTTTATTTTATTTTTTATATTTTTTGCAATGATTTTCAACTATTTTTTTGTCATATCAAGTACATTGAACTTGGACAACATCAAATCTGCTGCAATGTTTTAGGAAATTAAGTCCATGGATAGTTCAAGACACACCGTACACACTTTATTAAGTTATTCTTTTTATTTATGTAGTATTCAGTAGAGTCATATTTGAAATATGATCAAATTAAAATCCAAGTAAGACGTGGTTCCCGGACCAGGCTACATTAATGCAACTACTAGATCTATAATGCATTAAGCATTAAATCATTAAAATAATGACAATATTATATTATGGGAGCGTATATAAAACCCAGTATTGAAAGTATAATCATACTACATTTTATAAAATCCGAACAAAGCTGTCTCTATTATCATAACTGGAATAGTGTAAATATAACTGCTATCACATTTCCACGCGACAGGCGGAAATAAAACCTGCCGACAAATCGAGATATGTACCGCAGATAGGATTTCTAACCGCGACTACCAGACTTTGCTATTCTAGAAATGGCCTATCTATTTAAAAACCATTTTCATTATATTTATTGCACTAAATTTAAATAAATTAAATATAAATTTAAATTTTATGAACATTTGATCTTTGATAAACAATTTGAATCTAAAATAACTAACGGAATATCGAAAGTTTTGAAAATAAGTTAATTCTAGAAATAACTGTGTTTAGTGGTGTAATCAACATTATTTTAGTACACGACAGGTGAAAGAATAAGATAATATTGTTTATATTAAAATGAAAATGTGTATATAACCTTTATCTATACTTATAATAAATCTGTAGAGAGGTCAATTCTGTACATTAAATATATTTACAAAATAAGTAGCAGGGGGTGATTAGTGTTCGATACTGATGCCAAAAATGCAGTTAAAAAAATTTTTGTCTGTCTGTCTGTCTGTCTGTCTGTTTGTATGTTATATATAGAAAAAAAAAATACTCGACGGATTTTAACGAAACTTAGTACAATTATTCTTTATACTCCTGGGCAGGTAATAGTATACTTTTCATCACACTACAATGAATAGGAGCAGAGCAGTGAAAGGAAATGTTGAGAAAATGGGAGAAGTTGCTTGATTTTTTAAGCTTCCGTCGCGTGTGCAGCCTTAATGGTTAGAGCTACATAGAAACTATGTATAACGGAAATATTCTACATAAAAATACACGAAAAATATTCCAAGACAGCATATATCTACCTTTTATAGTTAACTCACAATAACACGCATAACTCTCGATAGCTTAGCAGTTCGGAGATTTCTTATTATATTTGTTTATTTTTACGTTTATAAAACCAATAATGCTCACCATCATTCCTAATTAAAAAAAAATAAACATTAGCACCAATTCAATAAAAAAAGAATCATTGAAATCGGTATAGAAACACCAAACTTATACTTACTTACATGAAATACGCCAACAAGACATCGCGCGTGAATAGTGAATCAAGCTATAAGGATTATTTTTGCGTAACGGTTGCCGCGCTCGACGGAGCTCGCGGCGGCAGAGTATAAAAGGGGCGGGAGGCGAGCGCAAGCGTCATTCAATATTTGGCTGTTGATGCGTTCAGAGTGTTGAACTTTATTAACAGACAATAATTGTTATTTTATAAACCGTGCTTATCAGCGCGACTTTTTGTCTTTAAATAGTTTATTTTAATTTCTTTTGTTGTTATTTTCTAAATTAGTTTTAGTTTTGTTTAAATTCTTAACTATTAATAGTTCCTATTTTATTTCTTTTTAAGTAGATTTAGATTCGATTTTTAGATTAGATAATAGATAGATAGATTAGATTATTGTTAGATTTTTAGTTACTGATAGGTTAGTTTTGGGCATTTTATGTTTAGTTTTTTTTGTATTGAGTAGATAAAAGCGTAGGTAGGTACTTTTATTAATTATAGTATTCATAGGTATTTTTTATTTATTTTTAAGTGAAGTAGGTATAGGTAGATATTGCCTACTATCTACCTATACTGCACACGTGTTTTAGCTTTATTTTCATTTCTTTTTTTTTTGTACCTAAGTTGTAGGTAGGTAGGTACATATTTCTTAGTTTAATTCTATTAGAATATTAGGTATTTAAGTTTAAATAGGCACTTAGATTTATATTTTTTTATTATATAGCAGCTGTACTTAGAACATCTAAGGTTTTTTTTGTATTAGCATAGGTACTTTGATTAATTACAGTAGTTGTAGGTATTTCTTATTATTCATTTTTAAGTGAAGTAGGTAAGTGTAGATAGTATTGCACACGCATTAAGTATAGCTTTATTTTCATTTTTTATTCTTTTGTAATTTGTAGGTACCTACGTACATATTTATAATTCGATTAGAATATTATTTTAGTTTTAATAGGCACTTAGATTTATATTCTATTTATTATATACTTAGCTATAGTTAGGACCTCTGACGTAAGTTTTTTGTTGGGTAACTAAATAGAATTTAAGTTACCGTCGATTAAAAATAAAATAAACGATGCCACCTAAAAAACGACCATCTTTATCTCGAACTTCGAGTCAAGCTAGGAGAATGAGAATGACGCGTTCTCAAGAATCGGAAGAGGAAAGAGCACATCGGTTAAACTCTATGAGAGTTAGTGCCTCAACATCTCGAGCTAATGAAAGCTCTCCAGAAAGAGAGATGCGATTAGCAGCTGAAAGAGCGAGACGAGCTACAACACGGGCTTCTCAAAGCTCTTCTCAACGAGAGCTAAGGCGTTCCATTGACCGGGAACAACATGCGTTATCCCGAGAAGCTGAAACTGCTTTACAACGAGAATTGCGACTCACAGCTGACCGCGAACGGCATACATTATCTCGCGAGTCTGAAACCTTCACTGAGAGGGAATTACGGCTTACAGCTGACCGCGAACGTCATATTTTATCTCGCGAGTCCGAAACCTTCACTGAGAGGGAATTACGGCTTACAGCTGACCACGAACGTCATATTTTATCTCGCGAGTCCGAAACCTTCACTGAGAGGGAATTACGGCTTACAGCTGATCGCGAACGTCATATTTTGTCTCGAGAATCTGAAACTTTTACTCAATATCAAGACCGTTTGACAAATGATAGGGCGCACCATAACATGATTCGATCTCTTGAAGATGAACATGAGCATGAACAACGACTAGAGTCGGGACGCGATTATTACAATTCTTTGAGACAAGAACAATTGATTACTTTATCTAATGAAAGATTAAGAATTGAAAATATTCGGTCGCTTGAAACAGAAGAACAGCGAGAGGCCCGTCTTACTGCAGATAGATTTCGACATGGTCTTAATGACTTAGATATACACGTGGTAGATCAATCTACAAATTCGGTGGCGTGGTCCGATAAATATAAAAGTGGGTTTGCTTATAACCTCACAATTGATTACAGATCATCTTCTGAAATAGGCGATATGAACGTAGTATGTTCCTTTTGTAATGCTTCGAAGTGGAGGAAGGAGTCTGCTGGTTTCTGTTGTTCTGGAGGTAAAATAAATTTGCCTTCGTTCGAAGACCCACCGGAACCTTTAAAATCACTACTTTTAGGGGAACATTTGCAATCCAAACAGTTTTTAGATAATATTCGCACTTATAATAGTGCATTCCAAATGACATCCTTTGGTGCTAAACAAATCTCAGAAGGCCCTTTCATGCCTACTTTTAAGGTACAAGGTCAGGTTTACCATTTGATAGGGTCCCTTTTGCCTGAAGAACAACCTAAATTTCTTCAAATATATTTTGTATCCGATTACAACGAACAGTCGAATATAAGAAATCAATATTTTCCGAATTTAAATACTGAACTCATTTCACAACTTCAGAACATGTTACATCAGGTTAATTCGTACGTATGCAGTTTTAAATCGGCATTAGAAGCCCTTTCTCAAGATGGTAATAACAATTATAAAATTGTTATAAATGCCGATAAGCGTCCAACTCAGGAACACCCTGGGCGTCATAACGTTCCATCCACGAATGAAGTTGCTGTAGTACTGGTCGACCAGGAATGTGATAGGCGTGATATCGTTATACGTTCCAGAGACAATCGTTTGCAACGTATTTTCGAAACCCACAGGGCTTACGACAGTTTGCAATATCCTATGATATACTGTCGAGGGGAAGATGGTTATAATTTCGCTGTATACCAAACCGATCCGCGCACAGGCGCACCTAATTATAATAAAAAGGTGTCATGCCTTCAATTTTATTGTTACCACCTGCAAGTGAGACGGAATAGATTGGTATACTTTCAACGTTTTCGTGGCTTATTTAATCAGTTTATTGTTGACATGTACGCAAAAATTGAAACCGAAAGATTAGTTTATATACGATCTAATCAAAGGCAGCTGCGCGCTGAAGAATACGTGCACCTTCGCGATGCCATGCAGCAAGATAACGATACTGTGAATATGGGTCGTTTAGTTATTTTACCCTCTTCTTTTACTGGTGGTCCACGCTACATGCATGAACGTACTCAAGACGCTTTTTGTTACGTAAGAAAATATGGACGTCCCGACTTATTTGTTACTGTAACTACCAATCCCAAGTGGGATGAAATCACTCGGGAGCTTCTTGAGGGTCAGGCACCGCATGACCGCCATGATATTATTGCAAGAGTGTTTCATTTAAAATTAAAATCAATGATAGATCTTCTTACCAAAGATAACATTTTTGGAGAAGTATTGTGTTATATGTATAGTGTTGAGTGGCAAAAACGCGGCTTACCTCACGCACATATCTTGCTTTGGTTAAAAGATAAGGTTCGACCTAATGATGTAGACAGATTAATCAGTGCTGAAATTCCAGATCCGACTGCAGATCCCCTGTTATACGACATTGTTAAAACTCATATGATACATGGTCCATGTGGTGCATTTAACGCAAATGCTCCTTGCATGCAAGACGGTCGTTGCACTAAAAGGTATCCAAAAGCATTAGTGGATGAAACTGTAACAGGACATGATGGATACCCATTATATCGTCGCCGTTCAAGAGACAATGGTGGTTTTACTGTTGAAAAGCGAATGTCTGGACAACAGGTTACTTTAGATAATAGGTGGGTCGTTCCGTATTCGCCTGTATTGTCCAGAGCATTTCAAGCTCACATAAATGTAGAAATGTGTAATAGTGTAGAGTCAATTAAATATATTTGTAAGTACATTAACAAGGGCAGTGACCAAGCTACGTTTGCGTTAAGAAATGAACATGATGAAGTTACTAGATTTCAGTCAGGCAGATATATCAGCTCTTCAGAAGCTGTGTGGCGGATCTTAAGTTTTAATATTCACGAAAGATATCCACCTGTGACCCATCTGGATGTTCATCTGGAAGGCGGTCAACGTATATATTTTAACGCCGAAAATGTTACAGAACGATTAGAGAACCCTAGACAAACAACTTTATTGGCATTCTTTCGACTTTGCCAAACTGATAATTTCGCAAAGTCTCTTTTGTATGAAGAAGTTCCATCGTATTATACCTACGATAAACAACGAGGTGTCTTTAACCGTAGACGCCGAGGCAGGCCTGTAGATGGCGAGACAGGTATTTTCAAAGAACATGTTCTTGGTAGAGTGTATACTGTTCATCCTAACAACGCAGAGTGTTTTTATTTGAGATTATTATTACATACAGTGCGAGGACCAACATCATTTATAGATTTGAGAAAAGTAGACGATGTTGTTTATCCAACTTATCATGCAGCTTGCCAAGCGCGTCATTTGCTTGAAAATGATCAACATTGGGATGACGCTTTAGCAGAATCCTGTGTTAGTGATAATCCACGACGGTTACGCCATTTATTTGTAACATTACTCACATTTTGTAATTTATCTGATCCTGTCCAATTATGGGAAAAATATAAAGAAAAATTTGCAGAAGACTTTCTTCGGAATTTATCTCACAATAATGAAGGCGCAACTAATGATAATTTTCGAGATCTGGCTATAAATCAGTGCTTATTAGCTCTTCAGGAAGACTTAACAGCAGTAGGCGGTAAATCACTTTGTGAATATGGTTTGCCAACGCCAACCTCAGTCGGAGAGGTTACCAATAGGGAATATTCCGCAGAGATTGGTTACAACCCAATGGAACTGCTGGTAACATTAGAAAACGGTGTCCCAATGATGACTGCAGAACAACGCTTAGTCTATGATCGCGTGTGCGAGAGTGTGCAGAATAATTTAGGAACAATATGGTTTTTAGATGCACCTGGAGGAACTGGGAAAACTTTTTTGACTAAATTAATATTAGCTTATGTTCGAAATCAGCGTAAAATCGCTCTTGCCGTGGCTTCATCAGGTATAGCTGCAACATTGCTACCAGGAGGTAAGACTGCTCACACTATGTTTAAAATACCAATTAATTTAGATCGCACGGAAAGTCCAACCTGTAGTATTTCAAGAAATAGCGACAAAGCTAAGGTATTGCGTGAGTGTAATTTAATCGTATGGGATGAATGTACGATGGCCCATCGAAAAGGAGTAGAAGCAGTAGACAGAACTCTAAGGGACATAAGACAAAATGATCGACCAATGGGCGGTATTACGGTTTTATTTTGTGGTGATTTCCGACAAACCTTACCGGTAATACCACGGGGAACCCGAGCTGATGAGATTAGGGCTTGCCTGAAAAGCTCTTATTTGTGGCGTGATATACAATCGGTGCATTTGACTATAAATATGCGAGTGAGAACTGGAGACAACGCAGATAATCGTGAATTTTCTGATACATTATTGAAGATTGGTGAAGGTACCTATCCACAACTACACCAAGGAAAACTTATTCTGACACCTGAGTTATGTTGTATAGTGCAATCCCAACAACATCTTATATCTTCGGTTTACGGTGACATAACAATTATATTAAATAGGGACAATTCTTGGCTTTGCGAAAGGTCCATTTTGACTCCTCGCAATGACCAGGCATCTGAAATTAATAATAAAATACTGTCTAATATACAGGGAGAAAGCAAAGTTTATAGTTCAATAAATAGAATGGTTGATGAACAAGAAGCCACTAATTACCCGATAGAATTTTTAAATTCTTTAAGTATGCCTGGACTACCTTCTCATATAATTTGTTTAAAAATTGGCATACCGATAATTCTGCTCCGAAATTTAAGACCACCTCAACTTTGCAATGGAACTCGGCTAAAAGTAACCCAGTTGCAACAAAATGTAATCGAGGCTCAAATTTTAACAGGTTGCGGTGCAGGAGAAACTGTCTTTATTCCCAGAATTCCCATAATACCAAATAATTTTCCATTCCAATTTAAAAGAACGCAATTCCCAGTATCGGTGTGCTATGCCATGACTATCAATAAAGCTCAAGGGCAGACTTTTCGTGTTGCTGGAGTAGATCTCGGTGTTAGCTGTTTCTCGCATGGTCAATTATACGTCGCTCTTTCCCGGGTTAGCAATTCTAGGAATTTTTACGTTCACGTGCCGGACGGGTCGACTCTTAACATAGTCTACCCAGAAGCTTTGCGCTGAAACATTTTAATTTGATCTAAAAATATTAGCAATATATTATCTTAATAAAAAACAAGGAGTTACACGCTGACCGAGTCGTGGGTATAGCGTGGGTATATTATAATATTCTGCGGTTACTTATATTTTTCAACAGTTTTGTGGATTGGCATATTATATTACTATTGCCCTTCTAAAATACGAAAGTGAATCTGCCTGTTACGTCAAAACTATGAGGGAGGACATCTGCAAAATTTTTTTCGAAAAACGACGGAAACGCGGACGAAGTCGCGGGCAAAAGCTAGTCTCTAATATTTCGCAACGCAGCAAAAAATACCCTATTATTTTTCTGATTTTAAGCCAATTAATATACAACAAAGAAGCCAATATACAAGGTCCGCCGCGGCGGATCGTCCAATGTCACACTCCAATAATGTTCTCATGGTTATATTCTACTGTTCTAGTTCGACCTCATGACATCGGTTTATATAAAAGTCTATAAGAGTGTATTTTCATATTATATTGCTTATTAAGTGAAGTTTTGTAAAACCATTGTACTAAAAAGAAGCAACGTACATATCGTAATAGTAGAGAAAGCGCCAATTATTAAAATTGTGTATATGATAGAAGTTTATATTTAAGAATGAAGCCTTTTTATATTATAAAGCTATTCATGTCATTCATTCAAAACATGCCTATATTTTTAAATAAGTCGCGAATGTTTTCATATTAAGGTATTTCCTTATTAGACGCTTCTTCTCGCCATAAAAGCAATTAATTTTGGAAATGATTAAAACAAAAGTAAATTACAATTATAATTTTGCAGATTGTTTTCCTTTCCTTACATTTATTTCTATTTACAATTTCGTTCATTTAATGAGACCTATTTTCAATAATATAAAGAATATAAAAAATATGACAAGGAAACAAATATACACATACCTGTAATAGTTACCTTTTATGCATTGTTATAAGATTTAGAAGTATTATGATTCAATATTAACTAATTTTAATATTGACATAAAAATGTTAAAACAATATTTCGTTGAAATCTGTTCAGTGGTTTCAAAGGTTAAAAGATTAAAGCAAACGAACATCGTGACATAGGATATATATATATATATATATATATATATATATATATATATATATATATATATTTATTTATTTATTTATTTACCTTCACGCCATATCCCTTGTGGGGTAGCCAGAGGGGACGGAACATATATATACATTTTATTGACTGAGCGGGGATTAAGCGCAAGACAAGCGTATTTGTTTTAGCTTGAGCAAACAGGTTGTCATTTGTTTATTTGGATGTCCGAAGTACAGACGCTCTCTTCTCCGAAATTTAGTTGCATATTATAATTTTTTAGGATTTTCCACTGCAATGGGTCAGATAACTTCTCTTCTCATCTAAGCATGAATGGTTTCTCAAGTCGGGTGTACTTTACCAAGTTGTAACTCGAAGTGCACTAGATCAGTACACTATTTACTCCACCACTCCATTTATTTTATTAATAAGTAAAAAAGTTGTATTAATAAGTAATAATTTTATTTTTATTAATAAGTAATAAAATTGTTCATGTTTCTTCGTTGTTTGTTAATAGGTATTTATTTACTTTAAGACAATTTTTTTTCTATAGCTTCGCTACATCTTTGCGTTATAATATAATCGTAGTAGTAAAATTAAGAAATTTATGCATAAAGCGTAATTTATAAATACTACTTCACAATGTATATACATATAAATATAAATACACACACATATATATATATATATATATATATATTGCTTTATCTTCAATTTTAATACCTCTCCAATAGCATCAAGAGCTTATGTTAGTTTAAAGTAACATAAAATAGGTACTTATTCTATCGACAAATTAACTCACCATTCTCATTGTCATTTTTTAACGAATTGAACCAAAACTATTTTGTAGTTAGTGTTACAGTTCAACCGACGTGCAATGGCGACCTACTAGTTATCAAATTAATTTATTTTAATTATTTAGATGTATGTTTTACTTTTTGGTAGGTTTATCAACTGGTATTCTAATATTTTTCATTTATATGGACTATAAGTTATAAGAACTAGAATATAATTAAGTAAAGATGTCCTCCTAAATATATATTCCAGATAAGAAATCCCTGATTCAATCTGCTGATTAATAATTTGGTAGTTCGGTTAGTAAGCTTAAGACTGCCAGGTTAGATTCATATATAGTCATACGCTATCTTCAACGCAACTCCGCAAGCGATACGCCTCGATGCCAAAAAGACCGCTTCTCAGTAATTATTTTGTAACGCCGCTCTATCCATTGTCTGTGAAGAAAACATCTAATGGACAGAAGTTGTTAACGTTACAGAAAACCTTAAAGATAAAGATCGTAAATTACTCTCTATTATTTTTTTTTATCTAATGGAAATTGTACATTTAAATTATTAATAAAAACAAGTTTTAAAAACCACCTGCTAATATGTGATTTGGTAGCTGATGAACATTTTTAAATATAAATGGTGCAACCATTCACACAGCTTCAACCAATCACAGCTCGTCATTTCACACAGCAGCAATCTCTCTACAGCATATCTTAATTGATAGCGTGACCTTTTATGGGTTAAATTTAATCTAGAAAACTCTATGAATAATCCTAATTTGAAATACCATTATAATTAATAAAAAAATAAAATTAGAGAAGTAGGGCAAGTTAGAAATTTTTACAAAAATATATTTCTGTTGTCCACTATCGGCGTATTACTACTTTTTTAGATGTTATTTTTATTTAGAATCCATTTTACTCACGTAGTATATATTAAGTCATAAACTTTAAAAAATGAACTGACCAGAGAGTCATTTAATTTTTAGATGTGACATATTCAATTGTAGAGAAATTGCTAAGCAAATAAGTGTCGCCTGTGTGGTTATCTCGGCCAGGCTCGCTGCGTGTTGGACGTGACAGGAATAACTGTGATTCAATTGATAGGTTTCTATTTTACTTGTTTCTATAACACTTTAGTTTAATGATAACTAATATCAGACGGGTACAGAATAGATAGTTGTACTTTATTTTCGATTTCAAAGATATTTTTGCTGTTCGTTCTTATATCAAATTATTGTTACATTTTTTGTTGTGTCTAGAAATGTCTCCAAGACGAGTTCAAGTAATTAATATACAATTCTCTAAGGCATGTTATATCTTAATACAGATCTTACAATTACTTACTTACAATTAATATCTTTTTATACAAAGTAATACTATAATTATCATCTGATGCAGACATTTTTATCCTTAAAAGAAAATTTAAATTTATTGTTAAAAACCGTACCATTAAGTATTATTATTACATTTTATTTATTTATGTTTTGTATTTTTAATTATCTACAAACAATTACGTTGTGCAAATTTATAACATTTTATTACATGACTATAATTTATTTAATTGAAGTGTAAATATGTTAATCCAGATTAAAACTACAGATAACTGAAGTGTTATAATAATGTAATTAGGGACATATTCGATGTAATTTAGTGAAATATTCACATATTTTTAGAATTCGTTTGTTATGATTATTTCTTACTATTTCCATATTTATTATAAATATCGAAGTAGCACGTTGATCTTATATCCATCATCCGTCTAAAAAGAGTCATCAATACAAATATATTAATTGATAAATAATAAATGTCACCAATTATATGGCTATAATTGATTAAAATTTGTAGTTAATTTGTGCTATAACAAATTGAACAAAAAACCTTGAAAATAAAATTTTTATTAATTTTAATATTAAGTATATAGTTGCTCAATCTGATTACCATTTATTTAAGTCGATGGCACACGGCCTGGCGGGCCAGTGCTTCGATTCTTTTAAAAAAGTGAAAGAATGGATCGATTCTTAGATCTTATCAAAGGATGAAGAATTTTTCCAACGCGGGATTCGTTTGTTGCCTGAAAGATGGGCCAAAGTAGTGGAAAGTGACAGACAATACTTTGAAACATAAATAAGATACCATTTTTTTTTATATAATTTTTAAAATTAAAAAAAAAACGGCGGGAGCAAAGTTGTAGACCTAATAATATTAACTAATTTTATATTGACATAAAAATGTTAAAACAATATTTCGTTGAAATCGGTTCAGTGGTTTCAAAGATTAGAGCAAATGAACATCATGACATATATATACGAGTATATATATATATATATATATATATACTTTTGTTGACTGAGCGAGGATTAAGCGCAAGCCAAGCGTATTTGTTTTAGCTTGAGCAAACAGGTTGTTGTTTGTCTGTTTGGATGTCCGAAGTACAGACGTTCTCCTCTCCAAAATTTAGTTGCATATTATAATTTTGGATTTTCCACTGTAACAGGTCAGATACCTCTCTATCATCTGAGCATAAATAGTTTCTCAAGTCGGGTGTACTTTATCAAGTTGTAACTCGAACTGCACTAGATCAGTACACTATTTACTCCACCACTCCATTTATTTGATTAATAAGTAAAAAAATTGTATTAATAAGTAATAATTTTATTTTTATTAATAAGTAATAAAATTGTTCATGTTTCTTCGTTGTTTGTTAATATGTATTTATTTATTTCTCCAAATTCTCCAATAGCATCAAGAGCTTATGTTAGTTTAAAGTAACATAAAATAGGTACTTATTCTATCGACAAATTAACTCATCATTCCCATTGTCATTTTCAACGAATCAACCAAAACTATTTCGTAGTTAGTGTTACAGTTCAACCTACGTGCAATGACTACCTACTAGTTATCAAATTAATTTAATTTAATTATCTAGATGTATGTTTTAATTTTTGGTAGGTTTATCAACTGGTATTTTAATATTTTCATTTATATGGACTATAAGTTATAAGAACTAGAATATAAATAAGTTAAGATGTCCTCTAAATGTTTATTCCAGATAAAAAATCCTTGATTCAATCTGCTAATTAATAATTTGGTAGTTCGGTTAGTAAGCTTAAGACTGCCATGTTAGAGTTATATTTAGTCATACGATATCTTCAACGTAACTCCGCAAGCGATACGCCTCTATGCCAAAAATACCGCTTCTCAGTAAATATTTTGTAACGCCGCTTTGTCCATTGTCTGTGAAGAAAACATCTAATGGACAAAAGTTGTTAACCATTTGAGCCAGCAGCAGTTCATTAACAGTAGCAAAGCGAGCCATCTCTCTCACTTTGAAATTAGATAGAAATATATTAAGCCCTGCAATCTCTCTACAGCGTACCTTTACTGACTGTGTGACCTTTTGTGGAATAAATTAAATCTAGAAAATACTATTAATAATCCTAATTTGGAATACCATTATAATAAATTAGCAAGTTAGAAATTTTTATAAAAATATATTTCTGTTCTCCACTCTCGGCGTATTGCTACTTTTTTAGATGTTGTTTTTATTTAGAATCCATTTTACTGACGTAATATATGTTAAGTCATATAAACTTTAGAAATGAACTGACCAGAGAGTCATTTAATTTTTAGATGTTGCATGTTACATATTCAATTGTAGAGAAATTGCTAAGCAAATAAGTGTCGCCTGTGTGGTTATCTCGGTCAGGCTCGCTGCGTGTTGGACGTGACAGGAATAACTGTGATTCAATTGATACGTTTCTATTTTACTTGTTTCTATAACACTTTAGCTTAATGATAACTAATATCAGATAGGTACAGAATAAATAGTTGTACGTTATTTTCAATTTCAAAGATATTTTTGCTATTTGTTCTTATATCAAATTATTGTTACATTTATGGTTGATTTGTTGTGTCTAGAAATGTCCCCAAGACGAGTTCAAGTAATTAATATACAATTCTCTAAGGCATGTTATATCTTAATACAGATCTTACAATTACTTACTTACAATTAATATCTTTTTATACAAAGTAATACTATAATTATCATCTGATGCAGACATTTTTATCCTTAAAAGAAGATTTAAATTTATTGTTAAAAACCGTACCATTAAGTATTATTATTACATTTTATTTATTTATGTTTTGTATTTTTAATTATCTACAAACAATTACGTTGTGTAAATTTCCAACTTTTATTACATGACTATAATTTATTTAATTGAAGTGTAAATATGTTAATCCAGATTAAAACTACAGATAACTGAACTGTTATAATAATGTAATTAGGGACATATTCGATGTAATTAAGTGAAATGTTCACATATTTTTAGAATTCGTTTGTTATGATTATTTCTTACTAAATCTACATTTATTATAAATATCGATATAGTACGTTGACCCTATATCCATCATCCGTCTAAATAGACTCATAAATACAAATATATTAATTGATAAATAATAAATGTCACCAATTATATGATTATAATTAATTAAAATTTGTAGTTAATTTGTGCTATAACAAATTGAACAAAAAACCTTGAAATTAACATTTATTATTATTAATTTATATATTATTTATATATTTTTAGGTGAGTTTACATAATAACCTATTAACGTGGTAATAAAATAAACTTTTAAAGCTAGAAATTAGAATATAAAAAGTTAAAGTTTAAGGTGAAAATTAAACAGTAGAAAAAGTGGTTTTTATTATTAAATAATTCATATTTTGATTCCTAAATTTCCTCATAGTCAATTCATCACTATCATGTATGGTATTTAATAGAAACAAAAAGACTAAATAGCAAAAGGACTTCTATGGTTTAATTTAAAAATGAAACATTCAATTTATTTGAGTAATTTAATTATATTCTATGATTATTAGCTCATATAATAACAACATATGTTAATGTTATTACGAGATAGTTTGTTTTCGTATACAAAATATAAACCTAAAGTATTGAAGATATTTCAAAACCACACACAGTTGAAAACTCATCTTCTCAAACTTTGGCTTTCGGATTCCTTATCTTTATGAATACTTAAAACGTAGCCAACGAACTGCGAAGGTATTCGCTACAGACATTTAACACCATGTTAGAACAAATTTGTTCAAAGTTAGTACATAAATTAAAAATGTTTTATCATTACTTTCCATTCACATATTTTCCCACATTCCTAATAATATTGTTTATTTATTTTTTGAATATAAAAGGATAAGTCCTGACTTAGTGACTCATCAACGCCCAGAGCAAAACCTTTGTTTAAGAAAGGACTTTGTCAAAAGATTATCTATATAATTTAAGTTGGTCAGATTGTTAGAGATTTATAATATTCAACTTACTTACTTACTTACTTAGCTTCACGCCATATTCCTTGCGGGCTAGCCAGAAACGACGGAGCTCCAAACAGTACGATCCCTGCATACCTCTTTCGGCTCGGCCTCAGACATCAACCTCTTCATACATGCCCTCCGTGGGTTCCTCATGCTTTTTACGTGACCTTCCTCCAGTATCATAGATACTTTGTTCTCGAAGGTCACTCGAGGCCTCCCCCTGTCTCTCTTACCGCTCACTTTTCCGGTATAAATCTTTTTACCATTCTTTCATAACTCATTCGTTCGACGTGCCCAAACCACCTGAGCACGTTCTGCTTCATTCTCACCGTGACATCTTCGCTAGTACTTGCCATGTATTCAACGCAATACTTATATATTAGGAGTAGATTAATTCATGTGTTGTGAACTATAATAACCTAAATCCGTATCTAATGATCGTAAATCGACTGGATACTAGTTATAAAATTAAATGTTTCAAAAATGTGATTAACAGAAAGATAAAAATCTATATTACTCGTATTATAAATTTATATCAATTCTAGATAAATATCTATTTAGTAAAAATTGTCGGATTCGAGTTTATTGGCTACTTATTTGGGATTGGTTGTTAGCTATCTAAGTGTCCTAATATTGTAATCCTCGCCGATTTTGATCATTTTTACTTGTCTTTGTTTCCTCTGCTACTTTTATATCGATATATCTATACCTTAAAAGTATGCTTATTAATAAGTAATATGAATCTATTTTTAGATGTTAGGCATTAATATAAATACAATTATATATAAAAGTGTTATTCGTTAGTAATTATAGTCATAGAGACGCTACATACTTTTTACCAATAATGTGGTAGATAGTCCTAGTATATTATAATATTATGATTCTCTGATTTCAGTCTTAACTAATACTTACTATTATTTAAAGATAACAAAAAAGGCTTAAAAGATCATCCATGCTTATATTAAATTCAAATAGTATGTGTCTTCATAAAACTAAAAAAGTCATAGGAAGTATAGTTATTGGACCAGTCGTGACCTGATTTGTGACAGCTGAGCTTTACAGAACACTCTTGTTTGGTTTGGATGAATAAATATTATTAAATATTTACTTTCAAATATTAACCATTTCGTGTTTTAATTACTTTGTTTAATTATATTATTCTAAGTGTAGAAAAGCTATCCGTCACAACAAGTTTCGTAAATTTCATTATAACGTGATTTATTATATATGGAACTTTTCTCTGGTTTCAATGTAATTACCTCGAAAAAATTAACACTAAAATTTACATTAACCTGTTTACGATTTGCATGTGTGTATGTGAGTGTGGTTCAAAAATTAAAAACTTGATCTGTCACCCCAGTTTCGGCGGCATACGTCTAATCGTAATTGTCTCTAAACTCTCCACACTCAACTGAACGTTGAAAACACTCTGCTTTGTCCGGATAATGAAGTCATCAGACTCGTCGGTCCGGTTAACGGCTTCCTTCATTCTTATTTTGTGCTCGCTAGTGACGATTTCATTAAAACGTGTTAAGTGGTTGCGTAATTATGTGAGTGTGATTGAAACTAAAATATATGGACATTTCATATGAGTTTAATTAGCATATGAGAGTTAAAGTAGGAACCATACCATTGTTTTCATCAAGACTATTTAATGTACAAGATCTATCCATTTACTATAAACATTTCTTTTTAAAAAAGATGTATATAAACTAATAAAGTGGAGCCAAGTAAAGTCTCACATAAGATCGGTCTAAAGTTGTTATTAATTATTATAACAATGATAGGTACAGTGAGTTACAGTTGGGGGCTAAAATCCTACTTTCCATGTTCCTTATACATAGTGTTTAAATAGGTGTAAACATTATTTTTATAAGCCATTTTTAGGGCCTTCATAAGTAGTCATCATAAGATATGTGGGTAGCGTGGACAGAAATTAGAAGTCCTTCTTTTAATGACAGTTATTTAATCCCCGCAGCTTTTAAGTCAGAAAATATATAGCTATATAATTAATATACAGTTACAGTAAGAGATAATCAATTCATTAGGATACTAAATTGTTAAATGCCTCGGATTCAAAGCAATTCCTCACAAACATGGAGCGCGGTCGCCGCTCAAAAAATAATTAAAGTCAACATGGCTGCCCTCACTACCATCCACAATGACGCTTCGACTTTGACAGCTAAAAGTCAAAATTATGTGTGACACTGACAGCTGCGCCGTCAAACATGTTATATGTTTCTCATCTAAAAACAGCAAACTTAATACACCAACACTTAAATTTTTAAATGTCTATAAATAAACATAAACTCTGGCTTCACTAACTTCTTAGTCGCAAGTTTTGTCTAAGAATACTATTAGGTTCATTTGGCACAGTAACTTGCAAATTAAATACACAATTAATGATTACTGACAATTATAATATGTGGATTTCGCCCTCATTTTATCTATATTAATATAATATCATATTTTTAATGCATTATATGCACTTACGATCGGTAGGGGCAAAGTAAAAAAACAGAACTACCAAAAGTTAGGTTTGGCTATGTATAATGACATTAACATAACTAATCAGAAAGTCTTATTCCTGACTGGTGTGTAAATTAATTACTTTTTATTAATCTGTCTTCACGAAACCTATTATATTATACTAAAAATATCTTTGATACGGAAACATTATTTTTGAATAGTTGTAATAAACAGATACAAAATTTGATACTCAAATATCAGACAGTGAAGGATAGCACCAATAGGAAACTCAGGTACTCGCGATTAGAAATCCTATTTGCGGCGCACCCTCTAAATTACTCGACGGGCTTTATTTCCGTTTTTGATAGTAAGTTACTTTTATTAAAGTTTAATATCTATTATTTTCATAGTAATAAAGACGCTTAATACACTATCGTAAAATTAACTTTAACTTGAAAATAAATTATATTAGATTACTATTTCCGTATTTACACAATATTTTGACCAGCCTAAATTTCAACTTAAAATTTATTACCGTTATCCGTTAAGGTCAAAAAGTCACTTTAATACTAAAGTCCATATTAAAAGTGAGATGACAGAAGAGACTGTTAACCGAACTGACATGAACCAACGATTTCAACAAAGCAGTGTTTTGAATATATAATTGAGTGTAGAGATTCAATCCTCACGGTAAGTTAATTTTTGACTGCTAGAGTATTTTTGGAGAATTTGTTACATTTATATATTATTATATATTTTAAGTTCATGTTATTGTGAATATCTATTTTTAATTCATTATAGCCATTGAGACAACACTTAAATTCACTCGCACAGTTAAGGGTGTTTGTTTATATGCAGGTACTACCTTTCCTCTATGAAATATTTTATCTTTTCTAACAACGTACACATTACATATATATGCAATGTATATTTTCCTGTCTTTACAGTAAACTTATTTTATAAGTATGTAGATTATTGCGCTGCATCCAGGCTTCATCTATCATCAGCTATCTTAACAAATGCTAGCGGGAGGGAACGTCGCGCGATAAGAGGCCTCTTGAAGCGCATTCATTTTGAACGAGCTATTACACACGAATATGTCATAATAAACTTAACTACATTCTCGTCCGTTCCAAATAGCCTTTGTTATAGCATGAATTTCATATTTTTACATACGATTTAAATATTCCTAATATGAGTAATTCTTAAAAAAAAAATTGCTGTAACTTTTATGTTACTTAATAAACAGTGTTATATGTTTATTCTGTTTTTTTAATAAACCACTGAGCTAGTTACTAAGCTATTTTATGATAATAATTCCTCTCAATTACGTGTCTTTTAGTTACAGTCACATTTTTTTTAAATAACAAGGATTATCTTGACCAACTATTATTAGATCGACAGAGACCGGTACTATTTGTATTATTGTTTAATATTATTTTAGTACCTGAAACCAAAGCATCAGACGGTCAAAATATCAGTTAATGTGGTGGAAATTGCAAATACGTTAGACCCTTAAAAAAAAGTAAAACAAAGTGAGGAAGGGTGGATGTTGGACTTCCGTCTATCTCACAAATATCTAACTACTACCACTTAAGACAGTAAGACAGTTGAGAATATGTTTATTTTGTGTGACATGTATTGCTATATAGATTATTAAATAAAAGAAAACTACAAGTAAAAATAATTGTATTATCTGTAATAGGAATTGTGCGCTTTCTCAATACCCAAAAGAAAAGAAAAGTGGGAAGATTTTGCAGTACTCTGAAAATGTAGAAGTTGCAATTACTGAGAGATAATTAATTTACTTAAATCTCTTTTCTTATATTAATGTTTCTAGGACACATACTTTAGATCCGAATATAATATCGCCGCTTTGCCTTAGGAACTAAGAAAAGAACATTAAGAATCATTTAGTAAAATAATAAGAACAACGAAGTTTAAATGTTACATGTACAAAATATTATTTATTACTTTCAATAAAGTAAAAATAGGTCAATAATATAAGACTAGGTCATTAGATGCCTATAAAAGTAATATAAAAACATAAACAAACAATAAGCTTTTAACATTTTCATTTCATAAATATAAAGAAGCACAAGAAAAACCTTGGATTTATTAGCTTTGAAAAAAAATTCTTAAATACTGAACTATATAAGTAAAGTGCACTTTGTTTTAAAGCTTGATAGTGTTACCAACCAGGGTAAAGAAGGATTAAACCGTTAACTATTTATCAAAATACAAAAATCGAATATATTTTATGAAAATGTATATTTTATAGTGTAAATGATGATAAGACATAATGAATGCATTGTATATGTATATATCGGCTCATTTCTCCGTTATACCCACGTGACAAGGATCACTGCTGATATGCTTCTTACTTTCTTTTTCCTTCCTTCATCCGTTTAATAAACCATCTTCTCATTTATATATTGATTTAACAATCGCTTTTATGAAGTAGTTTTATTTCGATTTATATATAATAAGTTCCCTCAATTTTTCCATCGCTTTTATTTATATTTGTATTTGAAGATTCCCTTTTCATTTACTAAGGATTTTGGGGATTGGATGATATTTTGCTTTCACGATCATAAAACGACACCTTCACGCTGTTGCCTGTAACTTTCAATAACAATAATATATATCAAGACTGTGTGAGCATTGTGTGCTTTCACGTTAAAGAAATAAGATAAGATAAGCAGCGAGGTTAATTAGATTTTTAAAGCTAAATGCAAACTTTCCCGACATAGAAAGATATTGAGTTATATCATTCAGCAGATTTTGATGTTTTAATCACTGGAACTATTAAATGCTAACTTTTTGTATGCGTTAGATATTTTTATGCGAATATTTATAAATAGAACTTCTATTTTAAATAAAAAAAATTCTGACCTTCTTTTGTTTCATAAGTGGTAAGTTTTCGTAGAAACAATTTGTAATGTCCTTAGATATGTCTGCCCTTTGATAGACTGAATTCTCCCTGTTACGTTATAGATTGCTATTCATTTGCATATTCTAATTTATTTAATATAAAAATTGCATTACAATATTATTTAAATAAGTTCGAATAAGAACAATTCTTAAGATTATCATGTTCTTGACAAACACTTTTATGTCTACAACCATTACAAACTTAACAAACTAGAATTGAGGAATCGTTAAAGCACTTATCTGACACAGAAACAACTGAAACTTTACAAGACATCAACAAGGAATATCTTGATCAGAGAGTAGATTAATAGATATTGTGATTACTTAAAAACAGGAATAGAACCTATTACTCAAACACATAAAAGATAATATAATTTCTTTTAAAAGAAATGTTAACAAACACAAATAACAATTATTTGAAATAACACACAATAACCAACATGGTAACAACATACTTAAAGGCGCATTCTTTCAGTATATTGCATGCAAACATTATTTTAGGTGTATATCAAATAAATATCGATTGTACTAAATGTCTTACATTTATAAAGTACGTGTATGAGCAATGAGATTATTCTCTAAAAGCTTACTGTCGCCCAGTTCGAACGGATCGTATTCTTTGCTAGCAACAGAAAAAAAAACGGTTTACATAATTTCTCACAGCATCAAGACACTTAATTAATGTTTAATAATTATTTATAATTACTTTAATATATTTGTAACCATATTATTATCTGCTTAATGTTGTCTACAATTTTTATAATAACTTTACTGAAATGTATTACTTTTGTCATAACGCTCATACGATTCGTAAAAAGTGAGTATAAATTTAATATCTTAATATATAAAACACAAAGACACTCATTGACTCACTGACTCATTCATCGCTCTATAGCCCAAACCGTAATACCTAGAAAGCTGAAATTCGGACACAAGACCCCTGACATATTGAATAGGTGCAATAAGAAGGGATTTTGCAAAGGTCCAAACCGTTCCAAAGTAACAGCTAAAAAACTGCAAAGTTTACCCCCCGCTCCCTCTCTTCTGCCATTGCGTTGCAGTAGAAATTAAAATTATTTGGCCTCTCACTATGTTTATTCGTAGGATTAGGGCTCCGTAACTCACATACAGTTTGTGATTATTTGTGATTGTTTTCTATTTACCTACATACAGTTTGTGATTATTTTCTATTTACCTACATACAGTATATGATTATTTGTGATTATTTTCAATTTACCACAAACATTTGGTGATTTTTTGTGATTATTTTCTATTTACCCACATAGTTTGTGATAATTTGTGATTATTTTCTTTTTACCCACATAGTTTGTGATTATTTGTAATTATTTTCTATTTACCCACATAGTTTGTGATAATTTGTGATTATTTTCTATTTACCTACATACAGTATGTAATTATATGTGATTATTTTCAATTTACCCACATACAATTTGTGATTCTTTGTTATTATTTGCCCAGCAAAGTGGGCGGGAATCAGCTAGTTTTTTATAAAAAAGAAATACATTTAAATTTTTACGTTAGATTAGCTGTAGGGTTCTAAGAAATGAAGTCCATGGATAGTGCAAAAACTTTATAGACACTTTTTTAATGTATTCATTTTAAATATGTAGTATGGAGTATAGAGACACAAGCATATTTCAGATGTGTGAACTAATTTAAAACCGTTAAATACAAACAAGACTACAATAATTAACTTTTCACCTTCTTCATTGTATTGGGCTGGTTTGACCGGGAAAAGATTATCCTCTCACAGAAGATTAGCGTGTAGTAACCAAGTTTGGTAAGGTTCTGTCATCAAGTAAGAGAATCCGAAACCCCAACCCACTCTCCCCTCCGTTGAACCAACATGTACATTCTGTACATACATTTCCATTCTGTAGAATCCTCCTTGAAGATGGTCTCAGAAAGGGGTGAACTGAACCTCAGTCAGTTTAATCCCTTAAAGCTACAAGTTTGCTTTACTACTAAAAAAACATTTGTCATTAAGGCAGCGTGTATAGAGGCCACCCTTGAGAGCATATTCATAAAACATTTTATAGAACAAAGCTGTCTTTATTTTCATAACTGTAATAGTGTAAATATGACTACTATCAAGGTTTCACGCCACAGAAGGAAATAAAACCAGCCGACAAATCGAGACAGCGTACCGCAAAGAGATTTTCTAGTCGCACTGAATTCCCTATTCCTGAAATGACTATCTCATTCGCTCACCATTATCATTGTATTTATTTCATTTAATTTAAATAAATATGAGTTCAATTTAGTATTTAAAATGTTCAACTATCAACTTTATAAACATTTGATCTTTTATAAATATTTCTAACTTGGATCTAAAGTAAGTAAAGTAATGTCAATTCGAATGATAAAATTTTGAAAATTGTTTGACGCCAGAAAGAAAATTTGTTGTGTCAAACTAATAGCTACAAATATGAAGAATATATATATATATGACCATATATATACAAATGTGGTGCTACAATAGTAAGTATGAACTATATATTCTGTTTCGTTGCAGTAAAAATAGTGCACAAATCTTTATAAATGTGAATGAAATAAGATTTTATAAAATTATTTGTTTAGTTCAAGACATTCCTATATTTTTAAATAAGTAGCAAAGGTTTTCATAATAAGGAAATAACACGCACGATGTTTTTTTTTCATATGTTCTCGATAAAATCCATTTAATCTTGAAATAATTAGTATATTATAATTATAACTGACAGCTTTCTTAAAGGATATTCTTACGATTCTCGTAATAAGTGTAATACATTCGTGATTCAATATGTATGTCTAAGCAATCCTAATGTAAGTGTGCGAGGCGTCGCTACTCTTGTAATTCACTTTATTATATTCTGTAGATGATGTGAGTTAAAGATAAGCTAAACTGAATAATTTAATAATTTTCGCTTCTCTTCGTGTCATTTTTATGTTTGAAGTAAAAATAAACGCATAAATAAATAGTTATATAATGAAATTATTCTCATATATCAATAAACACTGTAATGAATTACAAAAGAAAAGGAGAAAACAAATATATTCCCTGGACAAGGATAGTTAATGTTCTCGTAAGAAGGTAACGAAATAATTTCAGTCCTTTCATTAACGTTCACTAACCAATAGTCTTGTTAATGAAATCCTCAAGGATTTTATTAAACCTTAATTGAAATTGTTACTTCTATATCTAATATGACTTTATATGACTTGCGCTAATATAGTTAATCAGATTTCTAAAATTTATATTTATTATAAATTCTTGAAGTACCATTTAATGGGACACATTTTCAATATATTAGGAATTTTAATGAGAAATACATAATAATACCTACAGACACCTGTAACAGTTATAACTTGTACATTCGTTATAAGTTTTAGAATCATGACACTTCAATATTCACTAACTATATTTTACGAAAACCTCTCGATATTACTAGTATTTTAAGCTGTCGAACCAATTGCTTGTAATCGGTTTATTGTAAGGGTGTACATCCCATCTCAAGTTTAATGATTGTACTTCAGCTACACTCTACTTCTCTATAGTTCCCTGTATTGTATACGAATTGATAGTTTAGCAAATAAACTTTATTTTAAGAGCTCTTCACAGATATAATACCTGATTGGATCCTTGATAAAATCATTAATGTCTTAACAATATAAATTTATATTCTTTTTGTATTGTAGCATTTATAAATAAAAGGTGTAACAGCAATGTAAAAGATTATACAACTGATTTAACAACCCCAAATTAATGATGTAATGGTTTCCTCTACAATACACTTATAGGGTAAGATTGTGTCATAATATTATTTTTATCAAGAGAAAATATTATCATGGAATGTTATATGCAATAAATGAGAGTGAGCGCCGAAAACTTTGTATCAAATTTCCGGTTTTACGAATTTCAATTACCTTTTGAAAACGGATGCAATGCTTAATATGTTCCGTCATGATACTCAGATAAAGTTGAAATATATAGCAAGCATGCCTTACCTGCAATGCAATTAAAGAACGTTTTTCTAAAAACCTTAAAAAGTTATAGACAGCGCACTCACTTTTTTTTAGACAATTAACTGAATGTTTCACACTTTTACACTTTTTTCATTTCTTATATTTAACATTTCTATTTAGATAAAACATACAAAAATATATCACAGAGATCGGACCTTACACTATCTATTAAACAGACAAATTTATGAACGCACCTATAAATATTTGACTACCGAGTGACAACAAAGACAAAAGTCATGACATTTTCACATCTAAGAATATTTTTTTATTTGTTGTTACTTATTATATATGTTTGGCACCGTCTAAACTTTTTTGAACTTCTACAGTAATATATAGAATAAATTAATACTAGACGTAGAAACTAAAATAAAGACAACTGTTGTCTTAACCTATTTTCAGTTCGTATAATTATTCAAACCATCGACAATAGTTGTTAAGCGATATTAACACGATATTACATCTCACGAACCACGTGGGACGCTCAAGCATTCACATATTATAACGTATTATTTATACTTTGAAGTATTTCAATGGGAGGGGTAATTAAGTAAAAAAAGTTTTAATAAAGTAGAACGTATTGTTAAGGAATAAAAGCAATTTATAATGTGATTGTCACAGTGAAGTCATTTTTTTCTACATATTCAGACAAATATTTTTATAGATAAGTATATTAAGTTAAGACTATTTAAATTATATTTCACAGTAAATATGACTATTCCAAATAATTAACTTTCCTTTATAAATCAATTTGTTTCCCTCAGTTGCTGTTATGCGAAAACAAATAAAATCTAATAAGTTAAATTCTCTTTCTGGTAACATATATCTCTTATATTAATTAAATACTTATTAATTTTATTTGCTGTATTCCTTATCACTTCCCTCACGATCGAACTGATGACTGGTGATGCCGTAGCTCACGAAGTGTCGGCGGATAGGAATGGTTGCAAATGACTTGCCGCCGTTGTAGTTCAACGAAAGAAGAACACAATAAATAATACTAAGAAAACAGGAAAAGAGAATTTGTTCATCCAGCTTATTATACTAAATGTGTCCGATTTTTTTGGATGACCATATTTAAAAAATGGCAATATCATCATAATTCCTCTGAGCCCATACGTGGCCCGGTTCGAATCCTAATAATTACAAATTGGATTAAGTGGTAGTGCTTTTTTACCCCAAAAGTTCAAAACCTGCCAGTATTCCGAATTTTTTCTTCATGGATTTTACGTTAAAAAAAATCGAGGCCTAATGTCAACAAATTTTTCATATAATATTTCATTATATACTCGTATTTAAATTTCATAAAAGGACAATAAGGCTGAGATATAAGGAAAGATACTGAATGTTTTTACGACTATAATATTGTTGTGTTATTTTAAATAAATATTTGTAAAAATATTTTATTACTTTTTAATAGGTTAAGACAACAGTTGTCTTTATTTTAGTTTCTACTTCTAGTAATAATTTATTCTGTATGTGACTGTAGAAATTTAAAAAAGTTTAGTCGGTGCCAAACATACATAATAAGTAACAAAAAGTACAAAAAACAGTTCGACTTTCAAATAAAAAATATTCGTTGATGTGAAAATGTCATGTCTTTTGTCTTTGTTGTCACTCGGTTGTCAAATATTTATAGGTGCGTTCATAAATTTGTCTGTTTAATAGATAGTATAAGGTCCGATCTCTGTGATATATTTTAGTATGTTTTATCTCAATAGAAATTTTAAATATAAGAAATGAAAAAGTGTAAAAGTGTGAATCATTCAGTTAATGGTCTAAAAAAAGTGAGTGCACTGTCTATAATTGTTTAAGGTTTTTAGAAAAACCTTCTTTAATTGCATTGCAGGTGAGGCATGCTTGCTATATATTTCAACTTTATCTGAGTATCATGACGGAACATATTAAGCATTGCGTCCGTTTCCAAAAGGTAATTGATATTCGTAAAACCGGAAATTTGGTACAAAGTTTTTGGCGCTCACTCTCATTTATTGTATGATAATTCCATGACAATATTTTCTCTTGATTTTATTTATAGAAATATTTTTGCTCATTTTCTTAGTAATAATATTTATTTTAATAAAAAAGTGTTTCTATAAATGCTGGAGTTTAATTTTCCAACCCATTCGGCTTTGTTGTCCTAATTGGACTTCAAGCATCTTATGAGTAAATTGATTATTTCTTACTTTCTTACTTAAAATTACAGTTTGATATCGTGTATGTTAATCGAGTCTATGGAGTAGTATATGTCCTCAAACTGATGTTAATTCAATTCAATGCAGATTGCTTTGCTTCGTAATTGTGTTAGTTGCGACATATTTGAAAAGGTCGAGACTTGGCAATTATATTGAGACAGCTTGTTTTCAAAGAGAATGTCGTTTTCAATCTAAGCTCACTGTTCAATCATTTAATCACAACTGTTATGGTTAATACAAAAATTATAAAATCACAAACAATATGTCCACAGAAGTGAACTCACTTAATCATTAATAAAAGTTGACATTATTAATATAATGAAAATAGCGATAAAATAGAATAACATTAAGACCAGAATTTCTACAAAAAAAAATAATTCATTGTAACGTGAGAAATGTAGGAAAGTGATTGATCTAAAATTATACTTAATTAAATTACAAGATTAAAAAAGAAAAGCCGTTACAGTTTATTTAGAATTCTATTCGATATGGGGTGAGTTGAAAGTTAAAATCCTTAATTTTAACTTTCGTTTCAAGTCGACAAAAAACTTCGCCATCTCATTAAACATCAAAATATCCTAATACAATTAGGAAGTATTAATTTTCTTATCTACATCTATATCTAGTTTCTCTCTTATTGAAAGTAATAGACCCTAACTCTAGTCATCTGACTGACCGCAGCCCGTATTAAGCTGGCTCGACCGGGAAGAACCACCCTCCCTTTGAAGATTGACATGCAGTAACCAAAACGTTTAAAATATACCCCATGAGGGTACCGGCTTTGATGGAGTCGGAGAACCCCTCCCCGCGCAAAATCGGCACGTCTTGCTGCTTATTGGAAGTGACCGGAATAACTGTGGTTCAATTGATATATTTATCTTTTACTCGTTCGTAACACATTTCCTTTAGTTTAACGATATAAACCAATATCAACTTAGTACAAAATAAATAGTTGCATCTGTACTAATATCTCTTTTATTTGGTCACGTTACACCTGTTTAAATCTGTTTGGATTATGCAGTTTTGACAAGGATTGTTACAAGTCAATGGTAGATTATTTAAGACTTTCAGATCGAAAAAGCTATAAATGAAAATGGTGACTATAAATTCTCAAACTCAGCCATCAGATGATGACATCTTTTGAAGATACTACAAAGATTCTGTTGACTTCAAGATTACAATTTCACATTTTATCAATTTCATTTTAATATTCTCATACAACAGACCTGATTATAATAAAAAAAGGTGAACATACCTATCCTAACTAGAACCTATATTCGACAAAATGCACAGTGATATTTTTCTAATCAAAAACAATGGATCGAAATGTTTTAATTCATTACATTTTTTTAATTCAATAAACAAAGCCTTATTGGCTAAATATATATAACTGAAGTGATAATTAAATAAAACCTCGTTTAGGATTTGGGAATCACAAAACATTTCAATCAATTGCAAAAATACTCGCACAACCTCAGCATTGCACCAAATTGACGAATGTAACCAAAGACTTGTGAGGTCAGGCCATCATTCATTCAAAACAATATTACCATGAGCACCGCTTCAAAATAAGAAAAAATGTATTTAGACTTTTGTGATCCATAATTACAATTATATATTTAAATATATATAATTAATTTCTTTCTTTCTTTATTGCCCAAAGAACTGAACTGAACTGAACTGAACGGATTTAATGCTAAATCTTTCTCTACTATTCAACCCCGAAACAAAATTAAGATATAAAAATATAAGAGTTGTTAGTTAACATTTGTACAATACTAAAGTAACTTAAATAAATAATATCACTGAAATTTTTAATAGATATACAACACAGCTTATACTTATATATTTCGGTGACATAGTTATATATCACTCTTAATATATAAATATATATAAAAATATACTAGGGGCGCCAACAGACACTCAATTTTGACTCGCTGTGCTCGCAAAATCTCGGGTGCCGTTTGCGTATTGAGCGAAGCGAGCTCAGTGTATTGACTCATCGTTGTAGACAATGTCCATAATATAGGAGATTACATTTTAAAGCAAATTTTCCGCTGTACATTTTATTCCCATTGACTTCAATGGGATATCAGTCAAGAATATAAATAACATACCATAAAGAAAACACATAGTTTAGTTACCTTTTTCTGCTATTGTTAATATAGATATTTATGTCATATCCTCCTAAGGCCCAATGTTCTTTCTCAAGTACATATTAAGGAACTACTTTACGCCCAACTTCAAATTATCCTGTGTTGTCCTCGTGACCCAGTGTCCTCAGGTGAGGACATAATACAAACCATTTGATATTTCAAAATTTGCCGCCGTTTGACCGTTTTTGGTTCTATTATCTGATTGATGAATAGGTAGTGACAATTTACCATGGAGCGCACGCGTTGTGCCGGTCAATTAAATAACAAAATATCTTAATAATCTATTGGTTTCATGTTCATATTATATGTTTAAATTCAATATAAAATATAAAATTATGCATGTATGTATTTATTTTTGTTTAAAATCAATGCAACCCATATTTATCTTTCATTCCATGATTATGTTCTTGTGTAAGAACAGTAGGCCGTAAGTCTAATATTTGCTCATATATTTATGTTCTTGCTCAAGAACAATGAGCAGTTATCAGATTACATTATGTAGGTTGGTATAATTGTATGTTAGTTTGACTGTTCCTATGTTACCCCTTATATGCTACGTAACGTCTTCACCAATCAGTCAGCGTCTATCAGTCGTCTTTCTTAATAAATACACTTGGTTATAGGTTTGCGGACGCAATACAGAACAATTATTAGCAGAATCTGATATAGAAGACTTAACACATTCTGGTGAAGATGTGGTGATCCTTTATTTGACATACATAAAAAAACAGCGGTTAAATTTAGTGGGAAAAGTCTAAACTTTGATCTGAAAGAATGCTATGTCTATGTTGGAATTACTATGATAATGGCTACCTTAAACTACCCAAACTTGTGCATGTATTGGGAGAAAAGGTGGCGAGTCGATATTATAGGAGAGAAAAACCCGTTTTGATGTTAGCTGATAATCTCGTTTCGGGTCATATACTTTATTTCGATAGGTATTTTACTAGCAAAAAGTTGATTGATAAACTTTTAAGCAGAGGAATAGAATGCTCTGGTACTATTATGAAAAATAGGATATAATAAAAAAAAACTAAATATACCTTTGAAGAAAATCCAACAATTAAGAAGTTTTAAAATGGAACTTGGAAAATACCTGTTGGATATTTATTCTCTATCAGAGATTGCTGAATTGGATGATCTAGACTTTGATGCAGAGCCAAACGAAACTGTCAAGCGTAAAACAGGAAAACCAGCAGCTCCACTTCCGTCCAAGAAAAGACGTTTGCGCGCTGCAGATCATATGATCTGCCTGCCTGCCTATATTTGAAGTAAAGCACTCTAGATGCCGACATTGTCACTACAAAAAATCTCGTGTTCAATGCAATATTACTTTATGTTTTACTTCTGAGAGAAACTGTTTTCTTGATTTTCACTCGGGTTAGATGCTAAGTTCCTAGTTGTTTTTAATAATTATATTCATAGACTGATTTTTGGTAAAGAATATTTTATATTTGAGCATATGCTCATTATATTTTTCGATGGTTGATTTTTGATAACGATATGAGCGACTATTTGATTTTCTTTATATGTTATTCAATACTATTATAATTTGAAAAAATATTGATAATTTTTGTTAAGTACTTGATTTTTATTCAGCTGATGAGCGACTACTTGCGTAGTTTTTATTCTCTTTAAGTAGATTTAATAGATATTGAAAAAAAAATATCTCTTAGCGTAAGACTTATGTTTATTGATTTCAAAATAAATACAAAACAAAAAATGTGTTTATTCGTCTATTAGCCCAATGTCATCCTACGAGAACATAAAAATTATACCTACTATTGGACCAGCAGCCCAATGTTCTCCTATGAGTACAAAATAATTTAACACTTTTATTGCTTATACACATCGTTTACCATGCCAAACATACCATAAAAAACATTGAGACACAAAAACTACGGTTATATAGATTTTAAAAATATATTTGGCTCCATAACTACTGTATGTAATGCAATTACAGCGATTCGATTTTCTTTATCACCAATGCAGTGGCTATTTCAATGTAACGTATAAAAATGGCAGATTCCAAATTTAAAAGTATTATTTTGTTTATTTTTAATTGTTATAGTATTTACGGCCAGAAAAAGTATTTTCTAATTTCGAAGGATTTTTCAATAACAAATTTTAAACAGTTAAACTCTTTAACGGGTCAGATATCTCTCTTTTCATCTAAGTATGAGCAGTTTCTCAAGTCGAGTGTACTTTATCAAGTTGTAATACGAAGTGCACTAAATCAGTACACTATTTACTCGAACACTACACTCACGTTTAAAACTGAAGTAATGAAATTGTTCATGCTGCTTCAGTTTTAAACAAGAGGTACATATTTATTTAAGGCTTACTTTTGTCAACAGCTTCGTTTCACTTTCGCGCTATAACATAATTATAGTAGTAATATTAATATTGTGTGCATAAATGTAATTCGTTACATAGTACTACCTTACTATGTACTAATGTATTATAAAATTAAATCGATTGTAGTAACGTTTACAACGTAATGTATTTTATATTTTAATGCCTTTTCGGTAGTATTTAGAACCGGCAGTTCAAAATATCATAATAGCAAGTACTTATTTCATCGACAAATTCATTCAACATATTCACTTTTAGTTTCAGCTCAAAAGCTGCCAAGCTATTTCGCAGTTATTACTTATTGAAGTTGAATATTTCAGCTCCACCTAAATGTACATTTTACATATTAGGAGGCTTAACAAACGCCTCCACATATTTTTCATAGTCTCATACGAAACTAGGATGAACTATACTAATAGAAGTTAAAATATATGTATATATAAGAATATATAAAAAATATACTCTACGTAATAAACCTTTGAAACAATCTCCTAAATATTAGTTTTGGTAGTTCGGTAACTAAGCTTAAAATGTTAAACAGAACGTTCAAGTCATCTTTAGGCACGCGTGATCTATGCGAGTTGCATAGATCTTGCGCAAGCGATACGCGTCTATGCTAATGATACTGCTTATTACGAAAAAGAAATTTTACATTTAAATTATTTATAAAACCAAGTCTTATAATGGTTCTTACGCTTTCATTTTATTTACTATTTCTTTCTGCTCAGACTTAAGAACAGACAACTATTGTAACCTAACCATAGGCAGCGGGTTTAATAATTCATACCATTGGCACCAGGTATTAAGTGATTCTAACAGAATATTTTGTAGTCCGTCCGTCCGTCCTAAACCGACTAGATGTTCAATCATTCAAGGATTGTACTAAATTGTTATTTATACTTTGTAGTGATTTCGTCCACTGAGAGGGGTAATTGGTGAAAAACTCACCGATCATGGAGCCGACTGATCGCGTGTATAAATTAGAACGTATTGTGGAAAAAAAAACGATTTATAATATGATTTTTAGATACTAAATTCTTTGCGTTTTTAAACAATTTGCTTTTTAAATCGTTTTTTATAGATAGTAATATAAATTTCTTATATTCATATTAATATTTTTTTATACATGTTAATATAAGTATCTTATATTAAATAACTATTATTTGTATTTGCTATATTCCTTATTGTTTCCTGATCAGATAGGTGGTGACGCAGCTTAAGAAAATTTTGAAATATAAATGGTTACAAATGTTTTGCCGTCATTGAACGGATAATAACCCAAAAAATTTTTATCGTTTAATTTAAAGTTAGTTCATGTTATAGTATATATCCATAAAGCTGATTTTCATTCAATGTAGTGCAGATTGCTGGTTGTCCTAATTGTGGTATTTCCAACATATTTGATAAGGTCGGTATTTGGTATTGACAAGTACTCTTGACTTGATCTATAGATTTTATTATCAAAAACATTTATGGTAAACATGTGTATTAACCCTTGTTTAGGTAAATACAGGATTATTAACATCACTGAAGTAAATTTATTTAAACATACAAAATCTTATATTTTTATGGGATTTCTAGTAATTTGTATTGCGTAAATAATATTTTCAATTATACAAGAAAATAATATTACAAAAATTACTTAAATAGTTTTTCAATTACTAGTACACAAACGGGCTTTGACAAGTTCGACAATATTGTATATCCAGTTTTATTAAAGTTCTTTGAAGCAAGCTTTGGAAAATTAAATAATATTTTTTACAGAAAAACTAATCAACCTAATGAAAAAGCTGTTTTTTTCTTTAGAATTATACGGAATATATGAAAGGAAAATTATTATCTTAATATAAGATGAGTAAAAATGTTATATGAATAGCAAATATATTTTCATTTAACAAGTATTATTAAGTCTAGTATTCAGCTACAGACTATTAAAGTAATAGAGCATTATTTATATTGTTTTCATTGTCATTATGGTTTAGAGTACAATAAGGACTCCTACATAGGAGTATATAATAGCAAATAATTTATGTGGGATTTGAAATAGAAGCTAAAATAAATGTTTGCGAAATAAATATTATTTCGCAATCCAGCTTACATATTTATCAGGAAGCATGTTCAAGCAAAACTAAAACTAGTTAGCATAACAAATATTAGAAATAATTTAAAGCTTAGCTCGTGCAAAATAAATTTAAATGGTTTGCTCTTAGTAGATATAATATAGCTCTGTAGTATCTAGAGTAGTCTCGAAGGGGACCCAGGTTTTTTAATCATCTTAATAAGTAGTCACAGTTACCCTCCATTACTTTTAAATGTATAATATAGATGAGAAAGTTTTGGTTCAATCCATTCAATAATGATTAGTAAATTTAAAGCTTCATTGCTTGTCATTTTAGATCTATTTTTAAGTACAAGTCAGATTTTACGGAGCCTTATACGGATTGTTCGGCTTCCAAAGGAATTAAAATTAAATTAAAAAAATAAAATCTATACATTGCCTTTGAGATCAACATCCAGTCGAAAGAAGTTATTAACATCATGAGGAGTATTTAAGAAAAACATCTGCCATTCTTTGAGTGATTTTAAAATTTAATTATTTAAAAATCAAATTAATATATTTAATTTAGCATCCGACTTATTGTATTAAAAATTTTATATTTCTTATGAACATAACAATACTACACCATGGAAGAGAACAATTAGATGGAAACACTATATCAATACCTCTGGGAAGTACCGCTGTGAAAATTGATATTCCATCGGATGGTAAAAAACTGTTACTTCCTTTTTCTTAATATAATATTTACATAAAATGTATATTTCTACAAATATTTATAAAGATGTTTCGTTACCAGGCTATTTTATAAATCATTAATTTTCTAATTATTCTTTAAAAAATGCTTTTATAACAGTTGTTGTATTTTCTATCCCAATTATTATTGTCCTAATAAGAGACCAAGTAACTTGTGAATAAACTGATGATTTCGTGATCAAAGTGGCACGGTACAGTTTGATATCGCTTATTTCAAACTGAGTCTATGGTATGGTATATATCGATGAAGTTGTTGTCAATTCAATTGGCTACAGATTGCTGTATATATTGGCATAGGTCTCATAATTTTGTTAGTTGCAACGTTTACTGAATGGTCGGTCGGTCGGAAGGTTGAAAGGTTGAAAGATGGCAGTTTATCTTGGTTTGATCCATATCATTTATTGAATCTGTTCATTACCCAATATCTCTAGTTTAGCTTAATACAGGACTATTTAAATCATAAAAAATATACAGAAATGAACTCATTTCAACATAACGAATATTTTCTTATTATCCTAAACTCAAGAAAATAAGCTAAAAATATAACTATTCTAAAACCTTGTAAAACATTTAAAAATCAAAAAATGTGAAAATGAATTCTTGATATTGATATATATTTTTTGAGAAGAGAAAGAGATGTAAACTGAATGTTATCCAATACTCAATAAAACTTCACAAGGTTTTAATTTATACTTTACTTGTTTCGTGTTTTAATCAATTATACATAAAATTTTACTTGTTTCTTAATTCGCATATTTGGATAATAATATTTTTAATGATATTATATTATGTGATTTAAAACATTTATTTATATATTTTTACAAATCTATGTGAAATCTTATAAGTGTAGGTCGAATTTAATAAAAACTATAAGAATACAACAGGGAAGAATTCCGACTTCCAAAATTTTTTGAGATTTCTTAGTATTTTTGACACAAAAAACTAAAGTAATATAGAGCAAGTTAAAAATAAAATCAAAAATCTAAATTAGTTTATGCACAGTCTTAGTTTTTTAATATAGAATGTATGACGTAATACGTACTGAAATATATAATTCACATCCCAGGTAAGCTATTAATTTTTGAATGTTTAATTTTGCATATGAAATAGTTCAAAGCCTTGTCAAACTGAGGTTTATCAGAGAGATTACAAAGCAAATAAGTGTGGAGTGTGTGTTTGTCTCGGCACGGCTCGCTGCGTGTTGAACGTGACCGGAATAACTGTCGTGCAATTGATACGTTTCTTTTTTACTCATTTGTAACACACTTTAATTTAAAGATATAATCCGGTACCAGGTAGATAAAGAATAAATAATTGTAATTTATCTTCGTTTTTCAAAGATTTCGTTGCTCTTACGTAAAATTATTGTTAAATATTTATTAATTCATTCACTATATTCAGAAATATCTACATGATTTGTTCGAATAATTCAAATGTTTTAAAACATTAAAATTAACAATTTACTGAGACGTTACAAGTTAATGCAAATCTCACAATAATATCTCTCTATATATAGTAATAACATAATTAATTTAATACTTAAAAGAAGATTTAAAAGACTGATCAAGAATGTCACATGCCACTGTATTATTTATACGTGAATGTTATTTATATTTTGTATTTTTAATGCTGTTGTCTAAAATTGTATTCTAAGATTGTGTAAATCATTTAACTGTAACTTTAATAATAATGTAAAGAGCAACATATTATACAGTACAGAAACGTACTTACGAGTATGTTTGTAGAATTGTACCTAGCAAAGTCGAATGTTGACCTTGTTTGTATCAGAATGTTACTAGATGACTGATTGGTCTTTCCATCTATCTATGTAGACCCCTATATTCGTATATAGGAAAATATATATATATATATATATAAATATCACTTCAATTATTAAATAATAAAAGTTTTGTGATTAAAATTGATTAAATTTTGAAGATCATTTGTGTTTTAACATTAACTAAATGAAGAAAAAGCTTTATAAATTTTAATTGATATGAACTTTAAAATTTTCTTGGATTTTTTAAATATTATATTGCAAATTTAATATCAACTTCAATATTAATAAATATTCAGGTAAAAGTTCACACAATGCCTTATTAAGACTTTCGTAAATAAACGTTTTAGACATGTCACAAACAATAGAAAAAGTGGGTTTTAATATTAACCACCGCCATCATCTTATTTGATATTATATAATCGAATGAATTGTATCGTAGTAGAAATAGTATAACTACTCGTAAATAGATCAAGGAGAGAGTAGTAGAGAGAGAGAGAGAGTTGTAGAGTGTATTTACAACATTCCTGAGTACCTGAGCCTGATTGTCTGTTCCTAAATCGTGTTGAATGTAACCAACGAACTATGAAGGTATTCGCTACAGACATTTAACAGCACCTAAGAACAAGTCTTCAAAGTTCCACTTAATAAATAGACAAATATTACGATTTTACATTCTTTCAAAACATTTTTATTTATTTTTTTAAATAGAAGTCTTGACTCTATGATCATAAACGGTCAGTTCAAAACCTTAAGAAAAATGAACGTTGGCAAAATGTGTGAATAATGTCGGTTTGTTTTTAACTTAACCCCTAAGGCGTAAAAAGGTTAATGAAACTTCATATTAAAATCGTTTATTAAAAAACCACCCTAAAAACTTGCTCGCCAAAGCGGATTTAATAAAGGTTGTATTTTAATTTTAGTTTCATGTAGATATTGATAAAGTACTACTAATCTAACAAAACCATTTTTAATTTAAATTTATATAGAAGTTTTAGTTGTTTAAAGTCTTTAAACTTTATTAAAATAACTATTGAATAGAATACATCAATATTAAGTTATATTTTTATTATATGCTATGATTATTATGATCTTTGGATTCTTTAAACAAAATATTATTCAGGTGAAATTTAATGTAAGTAATATAACCTATACATAAATACGATAATGTCAATTCTGTTAATATAATTTGCGAGCACTATTCTTAAAAAGTGAAATACGAGTCCTTTTTAGTGTTCAATAGCAGATAAGGACGGGAACGACTAACTTGAATGGTGATCTCTTTTTACTTGACTACTGTTACTCAACTACTGCTATCCTCCTTAATGACCTGAGCAGCTTAATTCATGTGAACTATAAATAATGTAAACCTTATCTGATTATCATAAAACAACTAGATACTAGCTATAGAAATGAGTGCATAATTATCTACTTGGTCCTCATTTGAAAACGATCGTCAGCTTCCTAAACCCCCCAATAATGTAATCATTACTGATTTCATCCCTTTTTTGTTACCTTTCTGATTTTATTATACCTTTGTTATTACTTTTACTGTTATAATTAATTACAAATAGTAGGACGTGTAGTATTGTAATGCTGTATTGAATATTAAAAGAATCTCAGTATCAAGCAAGTTCTTACACATAGAGACAATTATTTTAAAGCCATCCAATTGATCTTTCTAGCTTTTATATCTTATCTCTTAGCCAGGATTTACCTTTTTAAGTATTTTAATTTCATACGTTTTGTGACAGATAATTATAAGACAGTAGCAAATCAAAGATGAATTATTATTATTTTTATTTTAATAAAATATTTAAAAAGGCTTCAATTTATATAAGTGTACTATCGAGTAATTGTATATTTTACTCGCAATTACTCGCAAAAGATTCAATGTTTAATGCACCTGTATATATCATATCCCGTTTAATTATTCTGTTTCATCTGCACTCTCCTTAAATGTAGGTCTCTCTCTATTCTGTACGAACACTTACTAATACAATTACATACTTTGTTTAGGAGACTGAAATCATCTACCAAATATTTCAGTGTATTACAAAATATATGTGCAACTGAGCATTAGAGTAGATTGATTGATGTAAACAAAGGTTGTGAGGACAGACCATTACTCATACACTGACAGTTTGATCTTTTGGCATCGGTTCAAACTAAGAAAATTCCTCTTTGATTTAGGATCGCTGAGATATATAAATATATTCCTTAAAATGAATTTGTCCTATACAGATAACTAGATATTGTCGCTAATTTCTTATATTAAAAACTTAAATAACCCACTGAATTAGAAAAGTATTTTATTATATTCTTATATTCCTAGTGAATCCTTATTAGAAACACATAACCATTTATTAAAATAAGACAATAAATACGTATAATCTATCAATGATCTATCAATAATCAAAAAACTTACTTTGAAAGAAATTCTTCAATAAATATAAAAAAGACAAGAAGAAACGAAACGACAACTAATGAATTCAATTTACTGTAAGTGTCGCAACGTTTAATATTGAATATTTTAAAGTTAAGTATGCCAACGTTAATTATACTGTATGTATGACAAATTTTAATTTATATTATTGATATTATATAACTTTAAAACTAATGCTTAAGCGAAACATAGAATCTATTTGATTTATTTATTAATAATAAATTAATAAGTCGTATCTGATTACATAAGATTAGTACAAAATTGCTATATTTCGAGCTTTATTGCATACCTCGAATCATTTTTTTTTATTACACTTTAGTAGTAATGACTGGAAAAGTGAGTCAATCCCGTAGTACCTGTGAGTATCCTGCATGTTGTCGCGGACTATAATCTAATATCATACTAAATCTCGTAAATGACGGATTAAAAAATTCACAAAAGAATTAAAAAACAAATTGTTGTGTAAGAAATCTTTACAATGTTATTTCATACTTTAATGTAAGAAGCATTACAGTATTTCATTAGACACTATAGTTTAGTTTGTAAGCTCTGAAAAATATTTATATTTGCTTGAAAACATCTCATAAATACTACTAAGAACTTTAGAATTGTAAACCATTTTGTGACCCGTAATTTCTACAATAAGCAATGCTAAATTATAGATAGCTTTCCTTCACAAAAAGTCATATTTTTCATTACGACGTGACGAATTGGATATAGATTTGTGCTTTAGTTTCAGAGGAATTGCTGTGGATAAACAAAAACTAAAACTTAGAGACATCTGACTACAATTGGCATGTATGTGTGTGTTGATTAAAAAATGTATGAACTCGATCTGTCGCTCCAGTGACGGCGTCAGACGTCCAGTCACTATTTCCTCTCCACTTTCTACACTCAATTAAACATTGAAAACACTCTGCTTTGTCCGTATAATGAACTGGATGGACTCGTCCGTCCGGTTAACAGACTCTTCTGAATTGTCGTCTAGTACCCGCTAATGACGACTTTATAATGAGTTAAGTGTTAAGAGTTTGCCTAATTAGGTGCTTTAATTTTGATATTGATCATCTTTAATAATTAAATTTACAAAGTGAATGAACAATTGAAATACAGGTAAATGTCGATTTGCAATTATTTTATCTGAACAATTATTATAAAATATCAAACAATTATTCTTTTTTACTTTTAATAAATAAACTGCATTTTAAACAATTATTTGTTTTTAATACGTAGTTCATTTTAGTAAAACTTTTTTGCATTTTGTATTAAAAAGTTGCATTATATATTATAATTTCATCATCTAAAAATAACGAACTTAAATCATACATTAAGTCTCTAAATGTATTTTATTATATATAAACTCTCCGCTACCTTCGTAGAAGAAACTTTTGTATACGAAAATTATTTTAAGTTCATTTGGTATGGTTACTTCAAATTAAAAACCGTACTTGTAGATTGAAGATTTACATAAATTTGACAAATTTGTTACTTTATTCATCATTTTGGTTTACAACCAGTTCGGGAAGTATTACAAATTGGATTTGCTATCAAATAACTATTTTATATTTACCTTCACGTAACCGATTTCATGCAGGAAGAATTCAAACTACAAAGAAATATCTTACATACGGTAACGTGTCTTTGAAATATACACGTACTCAAATATATACTAGATATTCAAATACGAGACAGTGTAAAATAGCAAGAGGAGGAAACTCAGGTACTCGCTGAAATGTGATAGTCAGATAATTTTATTGAAGTTATAATAGAAATAGGAATATTCAAGTTCTTTAAATAGAAGCACGACTCTGGTTTGCAGAACGTGACGTATTTAATAACTCAAGTATAGGTATTGTCTGCTGTTTTATCATTCTGTATGTTTTCTTTCATCACATTTTTTTATCTAATAATAAATAAAGTAATAATAATATATAATTGTAATTTTTTAAAAATTTCATTTAAATACAATTAAGGGGTTAGGCTTGTAACATTAATAGTAGTAAGAGCCGAGTTCGTACATCAGTCAATAGCGAAAATATATTTATAGAAATTATTGTTAATTTGTATTGTTTAAACATTTCTATTATTTATTTAAAGTTAACACCATATTATATAACAATATGAAGTATATACTCGCATGTATCTATAAGTATATGTTTAAATATATTGAAATATTATATTAATTTTATGTAGAGTGCATCTACTTCGCTCTCTTACCAACACCACAGCTCTACTACATTACGTACCTCGTCTGTAATCTTTAGTTTTAGGGTTAATACAATTAAGTTTAAATAACTAAATAAATGTATGCTGTCTGACTTTAATTTATTTCTTTATATTGTTTATTTTCTTTACTTGAAAAAGAAGGCTTTGTAGCATTAATCTGCACTTTGTACCTTATTTTTCTAGTACTAAAGTCGTTTAAAACGATATTGTTTACTGTATTTTTAACTTTGAAATTAAAAACTTATATTAGGTCACTCGTTTAGTATATATTTCAGGACTTTATTTTTTCCAGCCTCAATTCAAGTAACATAAATTTTACTTCAGTTATCCGTTAAGACTTTAAAGACATTATATTAATGAA